>JAQBSW010005542.1:0-56458 GCA_029291075.1 Eudiplozoon nipponicum
GGTCTTCTTTTAATCACGATCACGTTCTACAGATGCCTGCGATCCTTGCAAGACTCGCTCGCCTCAATCCTGCCGACTCCATCAATTCATTCGTCACGACAATGGACTCCAACGGTCGACGTCTACCTCCGGGCCGCTATCTTTTCATCTTCATCTTTGTTTTTTTTTTAGAATAGAATATCTTTATTTGGATTCAAACCACACATATTCCATCAAATAATAAAATTGGAAATTGTACAATATATAAAAAAGAAATCATCACATCACAATAAATGTGCAATTAATATCATATAGATAGGTATATCTCACTAGTTGTACAATACAATATATCAATATCAGAAAGTTCGACTGAAAAGAATAATATATACATTATCAAATTAGGAAAAATTAATGTATAATTCGAGTGTAACATTATGCAAAAATTGAGAACCATGACTAGCAATTGATTGTATGTAATGTTAACTAATTAGAAGAAATAGTGCATAACATTTCAATTATAACAATACAAAACTTGGAAATAAAAATCTCTAGAAAATCTGTTTTCGATAACAATTATCCTTGTCTTTTATTCAACCATGAGAAAGTATTATCATAATCAAAAGAATAACAAATATCAGCAGAATTGCAGACTTTTTCAAGTTCAGTAGATAAAGTTTTAAAAGACATCTTAGATGGAGGCATTTCTCTAAGCCCCTTCGGCAATTGGTTATAAATTTTGTAGATTTTCGAGAAAGAGAATAACTTGCTCGCTACATTCCCCACCAAAGGAGGAGATATTGCCAAATGTCCAGATCTAGTTCCAACTTCATGACTCTTTCTTATCGGAGTCATATAGGCACCAGTCCACTGGTTCAAATGGAAAACTTTTATACAATAACACATCCTCCGAAACCACAGAGATTGCAATGACACAAACTGTAATCTAGAGGCGTATATAGTGCAAGAAATAGGACTAATATGTTTCACAACCTTTCTTTGTACAGCTTCTATCTTATTAGACAAACCCTTTTTAATGGATTCCAAGTAGCGACAGCATATTCTAGTACCGGTCTAATCCATATTATATACATTTGAAGTTTTATATCATTTGATAAGATATTTCGATTTATTAGTGCCCATCTTTTCTTGGCACTGCCTACTATACTTTTAATATGTCTCTCAGCAGAAGCTGTACATTGAATAGTTATGCCTAAATCCTTAATTTCTTGCATAAGTTTAATCTCAAACACATCATTAATAACAGCATCATGAAAATAAACATAATTAAAGTTTGTTCTGTTCCCTATTTTTAAAGCTTTCGTCTTTTTATTGTTTATTCTCAGCCCTAGTGTGATCAAATATTTACTCAAATCATACAAATCTAATGTCACATTGTTTTTGGAGAATTCGACATTCTTCGGATCAATTGGGAAGATTATTTTTAAATCATCAGCGAATTTGCAAACTCGACCGTTAAGGATCTTAGTTTCCAAATTTGCAAATACAATTTTAAATAAAATTGGCCTCAAGCTTGATCCCTGTGGAACTCCACTCGTTACTCGTTTCGATTTTGATATCAAATCGTTTACTTGAATACTCATTCGTCGATTATATAGATAGTATTTAAGTAATCTAGAAATATTCGGATCAATATTCAACAAACTAATCGCATTCAAAATAGCATCAAAAGATATAGAGTCAAAAGCTTTTGAGATATCTATAAATACAATTAATGCATCTAACTTATTCTCGTCTAATGTGATTACATGTTTCCACATGGAAAGCATATTGGTAGTTGTCGATCTACCTTTCGTAAAGCCATGTTGACATAGGTCAAAATCAGCCGGTAACATACGTTCTAAATGATCTAGTATCAATCGTTCTATTATCTTCAAAAACGAAGGGATAATAGAGATTAATCTATAATCACTAGCACACGTTGGCTTACTTACTTTTGGCCACGGCTTAGCCACTATCGTTAGTATATCGATTGGTAATTTCCCATTCTTTAAAATTATATTTATAAAGTTGCAGAGTACATTCATAAATTTATATATAAATCTGACAGAGGCATACGACTCGCTACGCTCGACAACAGATTCTTCTAATTCTGTTATAAAAAACAATATGTAGATTTTATGCATCCTATTGGTGAGGTTCATCTTCCATTGTATATCTTATTTAGGTCATACGAAAAAGATATACAAGATATACTAATACCACCTCTCAGCCCATTCCTAACCCCATTATATCCACGTTGCGGATACTCTACTACGTTTTGCTCATCCAACTCTTTTCTTTCTTTCTTGTTTCAGCGGAGGACCGGAAACCCAACAGCCCTACCGATCCACCAACGGTTCGCTTCGGACTTCGACTCTCCCTGGTCTTCTTTTAATCACGATCACGTTCTACAGATGCCTGCGATTCTTGTAAGACTCGCTCGCCTCAATCCTGCCGACTCCATCAATTCATTCGTCACGACAATGGACTCCAACGGTCGACGTCTACCTCCGGGACGCTATCTTTTCATCTTCATCTTTGTTTTTTTTTTAGAATAGAATATCTTTATTTGGATTCAAACCACACATATTCCATCAAATAATAAAATTGGAAATTGTACAATATATAAAAAAGAAATCATCACATCACAATAAATGTGCAATTAATATCATATAGATAGGTATATCTCGCTAGTTGTACAATACGATATATCAATATCAGAAAGTTCGACTGAAAAGAATAATATATACATTATCAAATTAGGAAAAATTAATGTATAATTCGAGTGTAACATTATGCAAAAATTGAGAACCATGACTAGCAATTGATTGTATGTAATGTTAACTAATTAGAAGAAATAGTGCATAACATTTCAATTATAACAATACAAAACTTGGAAATAAAAATCTCTAGAAAATCTGTTTTCGATAACAATTATCCTTGTCTTTTATTCAACCATGAGAAAGTATTATCATAATCAAAAGAATAACAAATATCAGCAGAATTGCAGACTTTTTCAAGTTCAGTAGATAAAGTTTTAAAAGACATCTTAGATGGAGGCATTTCTCTAAGCCCCTTCGGCAATTGGTTGTAAATTTTGTAGATTTTCGAGAAAGAGAATAACTTGCTCGCTACATTCCCCACCAAAGGAGGAGATATTGCCAAATGTCCAGATCTAGTTCCAACTTCATGACTCTTTCTTATCGGAGTCATATAGGCACCAGTCCACTGGTTCAAATGGAAAACTTTTATACAATAACACATCCTCCGAAACCACAGTGATTGCAATGACACAAACTGTAATCTAGAGGCGTATATAGTGCAAGAAATAGGACTAATATGTTTCACAACCTTTCTTTGTACAGCTTCTATATTATTAGACAAACCCTTTTTTAATGGATTCCAAGTAGCGACCGCATATTCTAGTACCGGTCTAATCCATATTATATACATTTGAAGTTTTATATCATTTGATAAGATATTTCGATTTATTAGTGCCCATCTTTTCTTGGCACTGCCTACTATACTTTCAATATGTCTCTCAGCAGAAGCTGTACATTGAATAGTTATGCCTAAATCCTTAATTTCTTGCATAAGTTTAATCTCAAACACATCATTAATAACAGCATCATGAAAATAAACATAATTAAAGTTTGTTCTGTTCCCTATTTTTAAAGCTTTCGTCTTTTTATTGTTTATTCTCAGCCCTAGTGTGATCAAATATTTACTCAAATCATACAAATCTAATGTCACATTGTTTTGGAGAATTCGACATTCTTCGGATCAATTGGGAAGATTATTTTTAAATCATCAGCGAATTTGCAAACTCGACCGTTAAGGATCTTAGTTTCCAAATTTGCAAATACAATTTTAAATAAAATTGGCCCCAAGCTTGATCCCTGTGGAACTCCACTCGTTACTCGTTTCGATTTTGATATCAAATCGTTTACTTGAATACTCATTCGTCGATTATATAGATAGTATTTAAGTAATCTAGAAATATTCGGATCAATATTCAACAAACTAATCGCATTCAAAATAGCATCAAAAGATATAGAGTCAAAAGCTTTTGAGATATCTATAAATACAATTAATGCATCTAACTTATTCTCGTCTAATGTGATTACATGTTTCCACATGGAAAGCATATTGGTAGTTGTCGATCTACCTTTCGTAAAGCCATGTTGACATAGGTCAAAATCAGCCGGTAACATACGTTCTAAATGATCTAGTATCAATCGTTCTATTATCTTCAAAAACGAAGGGATAATAGAGATTAATCTATAATCACTAGCACACGTTGGCTTAATTACCTTTGGCAACGGCTTAGCCACTATCGTTAGTATATCGATTGGTAATTTCCCATCCTTTAAAATTATATTTATGAAGTTGCAGAGTACATTCATAAATTTTAATGGTAATTGAAGCAAATTATCAATCGAAATACCAAGGTGATCTTTTTGTTTTTTTGATTTGATTTTTAACATCAATTTTATCAATTCATCACTGTCAATAACAAGTCCTGGTTCCTGGTCTCCCAAAGAATCAGATGGTTCTATAAAATTTCTTCCATTCTGTGGATTGCATATCAAATTGCCAAATACTTCCTCCAATTCACAGAGAAATCCATACCCAGTTTTATCCACAGGTAGTGTAAGCTTTAACTTTTCCTTGTATTTACTGTAATCTGTGAGGAGTTTGAATCCTAATCTAGGATTACTTTTCATTTTGGCCAAAATAATTCGTTCTGATCTTTGACGGATTATTAGCAGTGATGAATTAATTTCCTTATCAATGGAATCTAATCTCATTTGTTTAATACTATTAATAAGACTACACTTTATTATATTATCTCGTTTAATTCTTAGTTTACACAGTTTCCTATTAATTCGTTTCGGTATAATGTCCGTAAACGTAGCTGCCTGAAATAAAATAGATAATAACGATGAAACAGAAGAAACAAATTCATCAGTATTCAAGAAATAAAACTCTCATAATCAATCAGTATACTTAATTCTCTAAAAAAATTCCAGTTGATTCTGGAACAGTGCACGTGTGCATTTTCAAAACTTAGTTTCTGTGTTATGCCACTCAAGATGTTCCATTGTAAAATAATTTGTTTGTGATCCAATTCTTTGAAATAATTGACAACATCATAACTGTGCGATTTTACCATTTCAATTTCTAAGTATACATGATCTTTTAATGATCTGGCTAGATGGTCCTTGTTCCAAAATAAGTGTTTTTATTATGACTTAATTTCTTAAATATTTATTTAATAGAATCGAAATAGTGGATGAAATTATAATTCTGTTATGCAACGAAAGTAAAGGTAAAATAACATGTAAATGGACCAACCTAACTAAATTTTTCACGGTTTGTTGACAACCAACTTTTACAGCTCGTGTGACAAAATTTCGGCCACAGAAAAAGGCTCCACCGTTGACTCGCAAAATAGTCATGCCGAAACGGCAATCGTTTCTGTAAAAATGATGTTCAAATAATTTATTTGCAGCATGCAGCGTAGGTCTATGAAATAGAACACTCAAACTTCTATTATAAGTAAGAAACACTAAAAAACTAATAGTTTCTAAATTAAACTTTTAAATAGATCTTTCACTTAGTTTATATTAACATGATTAAATAAGAATCTGCAGATATTGTAAGAGGAGCATTTCTTAAAATATACGGCAAATTTTTAAAGGGGCAAACATTAGCCAATCTGGCATGTTTCAGCCGATCTCAACACAATTGAATCAAGTAAAATATTTTTAAATACCTATAAATATGTGTAACCCTAAATAACGCCGCTATAAAGGCTCTGTTCCATTAACTAGATTCCATGTCACTAGATTACAGTTTGTATCACAGCATCCTTTATGGTTTTGGAGGATGTGCTATTGCTTAAAAGTTTTCCATTTGAACCAGTGGACTGGTGCCTATATGAATCCAATAAGAAAGAGTCATGAAGTTGGAACTAGATCTGGTCAATTTGCAATATCTCCACCATTGGTGGGGAATGTTGCGAGCAAGCTATTCTCTTTTTCAAAAATTTTCAAAATTTACAATCAATTGCCAAAGGGGCTTAGAGAAACGCCTCCATCTAAAATGTCTCTTAAATTTTTATCTACCGAACTAGAAAAAGTGTTCAATCCTGCTGATATATTTTATTTTGATTATGATAATACTTTCTCGTGGTTAAATAAAAGACAGGATTAATTGTTTTTCAGCAGCATAAATTCTCGAGATTCTATCTTCAAGTTTTGTACTATTAAAACTGAAACGTTATGCATTACATATCATGTTAAACAACAATACATACAATCAATTATTAGTCATGGTTCCCTTTTTTGCATAATGTTACACTCGAATAATACATTAAATTTTTCTATTTTTGATGATGAATCTATCTCTCTTTATAACCGAACTTTCTGATGCTGATAAATTGTACAGTACAACTAATTGCACATATTTATGTGATGTGATATGTTTTTATATTGTACATTTTCTATTTTTATTATTTGATGGAACATGTAAGGTTTGAATCCAAATAAAGATTTTCTATTCTATTCTATTCAAGTCAACCCACCAATGGTGGGAATGTTGCGAGCAAGCTACTCTCTTTTTTAAAAATTTACAAAATTTACAATCAATTGCTAAAGGGGCTTAGAGAAACGCCTCCAACTAAAATGTCTTTTAAATTTTTATCTACCGAACTAGAAAAGTGTTCAATCCTGCTGATATTTTTAATTTTGATTATGATAATACTTTCTCATGGTTAAATAAAAGACAGGATTAATTGTGTTTCAGCAACATAATTTCTCGAGAATCTATCTTCAAATTGTGTATTATTAAAACTGAAATGTTATGCATTATATCATCTTGTTAATCAACAATGCATACAATCAATTATTAGTCATGGTTACCTTTTTTCTTACAAACTGTTATACTCGAATTATATCTTAAATTTTTCTAATTTTGATGAAGAATCTATCACTCTTTACAGCTGAACTTTCTGATGCTGATAAATTGTACAGTACAACTAATTGCACATATATATGTGATGTGATATCTTTTTATATTGTACATTTTCTAATTTTATTATTTGATGGAACATGTGTGGTTTGAATCCAAATAAAGATATTTTATTCTAAAAAAAATTATCAGTATTGATGTATCTGTAAGAGTCTCGTATTTGCAGAACGACACATAAACTGGGATTTAATGTATTATTCCTTCCTTTCACGCCTATCGGACACATATCTGCGACTCTTCTCACCATGCTATCAATGTCTTCGGATTTAAGATTAGTTTCCGTGTGTAGACGAAGATTGTCCCTCGAGAAATTTAAAGTGACAATTATTGATAAATTTAAATTACCGTGGCTGTTTGGAACGAATATCATTAAAAAAAACAAAATTTCGTTTAATTTATTGAACATCTTTTGTTTAAATCCTTTTTAGCACATATATGTAAGAATTTTGCGTAATTCAAGTTTTCCGAATTCAGAGCCTGTCTGGCGTGATTTTCTATAGCAAGTGTCGATTGCCATTTCATTTTCCTAGACGGAACTGAAATCAAGAAACACTAAACAACAAAAATATTCTCAAGCATTTAAACAAAGTATTTTCTCCTAATTAAACGAATATTCTTTTCTAATAATATTCGTTTCAATTATCAACTGTAGATGCTCCAGTCTTATTAGCTGATGAGAGCCCCGTAGATGCCAAGTCCGATCCAGTTTTAGCGTGCACACGCGAGTCTGATAAGCTAGCTTTTTCTTGAACTAAATTATCAGCATTCTCAAATTTAAAATTAGCCTCCATGTTAATCAAAGTAATGCCACACAAAATATAAATAACCTGTTCTCGTGGTATCAGAAATTTATTGTTAGAATCAAAATTATAATGAGAAACGAAAATGTTGCTACAAGTTAACAGATAAAAACAAAATAAATCAGGCACACAGAACAGTAAACTCAAAATTAAAACAAAACAATTATTTATATAGTTTAACTTCATAGTTATTTGTTTTTTACAAATAACTAGGTTATCATTGTTTACAGAAATGTTGTTGCTTGCTACTATGTCTGCACAATAACAAAATTTGTAAACATTCACCACTACCTACTTTAAAAAGTTGATAAATAATAGGCGTGATCCCTGAGCTTTGGCTGCCTTTGGACACTTCTGGAACAAGTTGTGCGTACTGGAGACCGTGAATTCGACCTGTTCATGATTCTTTAGCCTCATATACTGCAATTTTTTCTGACAAAGATATAGCGCAACGATGCTGTAACAAGGTTGAGCTTCATGCCGATGCCGTGGCTAATGCTTATTGTGAGTACTGTTTATTTGAAATTGATTTCTGTGGGATTGGTTTACATGAATCACACTCGGCTGCAGAACGGTGGTCCATAAACTAATTCAGTTCTTTGATCTCGTCATCAACTCAGATAAATTTGAGAACGCAACGACTCAAATTCACTTAATCCAGCAAGCCATTTACAGACCAGAAATTTTGGGTTTCCTTGCGGTTTTGTCTGAAGATCATGTTGTATTCATTTCGGATTAAGATCTACTGCACCAGGCGGTAAATTTATTTGAGTGAGTGGTGAAAGAGTTTGCTTTTTGAATAAAAGTAAGAATAACCCTTTAATTGACTGACTCACAAATGATTTGGCTATGGATATCATCGAATTGCTAGGTAAAAACTATAATCACTCTTGAAATCCAGTAGGGTTTCCCCGCGTAGGCTCAAATCATGATCGCGACGCCTGTTCCAGAATCAACTGGAATCTATTTAGAGACTTAAGCATAATGATTTTTTATGGAAGTTTTTATATCATGAACACTGAAGAATTTGTTACTTCCGTTTCAACGTTATTATCTGATATATTTCAGGCATCTACATTTACGGATATTATGCCGAGGCGAATCAATAGAAAATTATGTAATCTAAATATTAAGCGGTATAATATTGTAAAACGCGGCTCCGCGTTACACCCCAACGAAGTTCAATATTGACAAATATAGTTCTCTTTAAGGTCAAATCGGCTAATTCTTGTTTTACACAGTATTTCTCGTAACTGTGGTTTTAGCAACAATCTCTGTTGGTTTCAAGCAGTTTTAATTGAGATTTCTTGAACTGCAAATTTAATTGTAATTAATAGGGTTTTGTTTAATAATTATACACACCCGCGCGTAATACGTAGTTAATATGCAGTGGAATTTTGTGACTTATCGCTCAAAGCTAGGATTTATATATTTTGTGGGAACTAATAATTCCTTCATGACCACTAACAGTGCAATTAAGACTTCATGGATTTATATCTCAATCATTTATCCGAAACCCTACAGTACAATGGATTTATGTGATTTAACACTCAAAACCTAGCATAGAGTAGATTATTGTGACAACTCGAAACTAGTATTTATATTTTGTGCTTATTGTAACTATTTTTACTCAGTTTTTTTCTTTTCTTTGCAACATTGTGTTCAATGAAACAATAACTTTTTAACTAAGTATTCACACATCACACTTCGGGAAAGGGCCAGGGATTAATCATGGACGCGATCATAATAACATCTACCAGGTATTATGTAGGAGGGCATAGCCTCAATAAATAGACAACTAGCCGAAGAACCTCTTACATTAATGTTGAGGCCCCTAACCTATTCGAGTCTGAAAGCCCCATAGATGCCAGATCGCTGGAAGTCCTAAAATTTACAGTAGAGTCTGATAGGTTTATATGACTATTTTCGTTACTTAAGTTCAAGTCCGCTATATCCTTCACTAACCTACTTGTGTCCTCAAATTTAATATCGGTATCCATGAATATATGAGATTACAATTAAATCGATACTTACAGTTAGGCAATCGGAAAGTGAAAGCTGAAAACTGTTCCGCACAGTTATTAATCTAGAAAGATGTAAAACTTGAACCAAAGATGCAAACAAATATACCTGTTCCTAGGCTCCTGTTCCTTTCTGTTTTATATTAGAACAAAAAAGCAATTGATGGAGCAATATATTTGATAATGAAATATTCGTTTAATCAATAAATCGTGAAAATGCAACAGACCAAATTTTACAATTCCAGACACAGAGCGAGATACTCGAAAACTGAAAATAGCGCACAAGTTTAAAATCAAGTATTTAAACAAAGAGTGTTCTGGAAAATAAAAAGAAAAAATTCTTTTTAAATAAAGTTCGTTACAATCAGCTATGGTGGTTTAAATTTGTCAGTCAATGTTATTTTACGTAAGGCGGAGGATTTAACATCCTCTACATACAGCACATTCTCAAAAAAAGGCGTCTAATAATAGACGTAATCATAGTTCATCGGCTGACGTTGTACTCTTCTAGAACGAGTTGTGCATACTGGCGTCCCTGACGTCATCCTCTCGTTCGGTACAACATTCACTGGTTCTTCAACATCATTTGTTATCGAAAAATAGTTTTCATGCTGTGATTCAGTAGAATAAGATTTTGCTATATTAGACAACGATTCTTCAGAGTTCTGCATTTCATTATGTGCCTGCATATTGGGATTGCACACATCAGATTTGCCCACGGTCATTCGACGCATCTGTTAATTCAGTCATACCGTCAATCCAGATAAACTGGAGAATACAACGATCCAACGTAACACAATCCTCAATGCCATTTATTTCTATGATGACATTCTTGTCAGTCATCTTCTTGACCTTGTAGGGTCCTTTGTAAAATGGTGTTAGGCAGTTCTTCCTATTTTCATTAGTTATATACACATGCGAAGCCGATTTCAGATCGGAGGACACATAGCATTTGGTTTTTGCTTTTCTAGTCTTGGTCGGAGCTAAACGACACATCTTATCTCTAAGTGCTCCTACTAACCAATCTACATAACTAGAAGCCCAATCAAGACTACTTGGAGATTCAATTAGAAGATCTCCAGGCAATCTTAATGGTTCTCCATAAACTAATTCTGCAATGGAAGTTCCTAATTATGCCCTATATCTGTTGCGCATGGCGAGTAGTACTATAGGAAGATCGTGTATCCAACTTGTTCCACTAGTACACCTTAATGCAGCTTTCAGTTCACGATGTAGCCTTTCTACCATCCCATTCGCTCGTGGGTTATACGCGCTAGTATGTAATACAGTGGTCCCCATGATTTTGAGGGATCTTACGAAAAGCTCGGACATAAATTGACTACCGCGATCACAAGTGACCTTTTCCGGAACACCATAACGCGATATCCAATTATGTAAAAACGCGAACAAGACTTCTTGCGCTGTCATGTCTTTTAAAATTGCCACTTCAAATTGACGACTAAATCTATCTACCATGGTCAGAAAATATTTGTTCCCATTAACTTCAGGCATTTCGACAATGTCGATGTGTACGTGTCTGAACCGTCCAATTGGTATCCCAATATTCTTTATCTCGGTTCTGGTATGTCTCCACACCTTACACGTTTGACACTTGGCACAGGCTCTTACCCATACCCGTATGTCTTTAGACATGTGCGGCCATACGTATCTGTCGTTGATTAATCGAATGGTGGCTTTAATGGATGGATGACCCATGTCATGTAACACTTGGATAATCTTGGCCCGTAACTCCAATGACACATATGGTCGTGGTTGACTTCTAGATGTTTCGCATAACAACCACTTGCCACTTAGGAGCTTACGAACATATCCTGGCGCGGTCGCCAAATTTTGTTGAGGCCCCTAACCTATTCGAGTCTGAAAGCCCCATAGATGCCAGATCGCTTCAATTCCTAAAATTCACAGTAGAGTCTGATATGCTTATATTTCCATTTACATCTCCTAGGTTCAAGTCCGCAATGTCCTGCACTAACCTACTTGTGTCCTCAAATTTAATATCGGTCTCCATGTCTAAATGGTATAACAATTAAATCGACACTTAATGTTAGGCAATCGGAATGCGAAAGTAGGACCGTATTACTCCCGAACAAATAATCTGGAAAGAGATATACGTGAACAACAGAATGAATCAAATTACCTGTTCCAGAAAGATTCTTTTCAATATTGTATTATATTAGAACAAAAGCAATTGATGGAGTAATATATTTGATGAAATGTATTCGTTTACTAGAGAAAATTGTTAAAATGCAGCAGACCAAAATAAACAAGACCAGTCAAGGAGCGAGACACTCGAAAAACTGAAAATGGCGCACAATTCAAAGTCAAGTATTTAAACAAAGAATGTTCTGGAAAATAAAAAGAAAAAATTCTTTTTAAATAAAATTCGTTACAACCAGCCCTGATGGTTTAAATTTATCAGTCAATGTTATTTTATATAATGCGGAGTATTTAACTTCCTCCACACTTATAACCTGGTCTTTTAAGCATAACTGTCTTTTCATTAGGTAAGTGCATGTCATATATTTTTGATTTTAAAACAAATACTGACGATTCATTAAATAAACGTACACAATGCCTGTGTGTATGTGCTCTTGTTTGTTTTTAATTGAGAAGTGTTCAGTTACTGCACGTGTGCACTCATTTCAGGGAAATTACAGTGAGGTAAGAAAATCAGTCGATTCATTAGATAAGCGTACGCCATGACAGGATGTATGTGCGTTTGTTTAGGACGGAGAAGATATTAGTTGCATATCACTCATCCAAGTGAAACTAAATTGATAAATATCAATTCCGCAATGCACGCGCCAGACCTATATTTGCACTTATTTTTCTAAATGAATTAATTACGAGTGGCATCCTGGTAAGGCTATTAATACATCAAAATTCCACTAAAAATGTAATGCTAGATTTGAATTATTCATAGCTACAACTCTGCTAACGAACGAAGGGGAAGATATAAACCGAGTTATGAAATAAAATGTCTCAGATAATAGTTAATAGCAAACAGTGATCTATGTTTGAAAGCAGACAAAGGAGGAGCGACGGTTCTGAAGAGTCAATCTGATTATAATGAAAAAATGTATTTAAACAACTAGACAACACAGAGGTATACGCTAAAACTCATAATGATCCTTCGAATAATTTTCAAAGAGAAGTTAAATTATTGGCCATAAACATGATTATTAAGGTTAAATTAGATCAAGTACATGGTAGCGCACTCATACAAGGAAATAAAGTTGTTTTCGAAGTGTATGGTTTGGTAAAGGTACATAAAGCAAACAACCCTTTAAGAATTATTTTTAATATTCAACACTCACTAACATATATAATGTCTAAGTTTCTAAGTCATAGAATAAGGAAATATACGTACTTATTAGACCATACATTGATGAATTTATACCATTTAGTTGAGATTGTCGATAAATTTAATCTGAATGAAAGCGATAGACTGGAATAATTATATGTTGTGTCGATGAACACCAATATACCAGTTCCAAAAATACTGGATTATTTTCAGCATTTTGTGATTGATCATCCGGTAATATTAGAAGGAAGTAAAATGACGATGAATCATATTATGGAGATAATGATCATATGTCTATCTTCTACTTATTTTGTATTTAGGAATTTTATAAGCAAATTAAAGGTGCTCCAATGGGACGGCCATCGTCAGGTCCAATAGCTAATATCTTCATGCATTACATAGAGAAATCCATCTTAGAAATTACTCCCCAAATCGAAAATTTTATGTACGTTTTTTCGATGATATTTTAGTATTTTGGAATCACGGGGGATCAACTGATAAATTTCTTAAACTTAGCAAATCAGTTGGGCGAAATAAATTTAAAATTTAAAATGAATCGTGTGGCAAATTACCATTTCTTGACGTCAAGTTAATTAGAAACGGTACAAAGTTAGATCTGGATAATTATAGGAAAGATATTTATTCAGATATCCTTTTAATTTAAAGATAAATCATACATATAGAATGAAAATCGGTTTCTTAAAATCGATGAAATAACGTAGCTTAAAATTAATTGATACAAAACAAAGGTAGATTGGAATAAGTAGACTGCGAGATATATTCAGCGCCAATGTGTACCTTCTAAAAATAGTAGAAGCAATTATGTTAGGCTTGATAAGTATATTTAATTATGGCTGGAAGTGCATGAAGTCAAATAATTAAAAACAGGAACGTAGTGTTATGGTAATACTTGAATCTAAACGAAGTAGGAAAATAAAAAAAGTATCATTGAAATACAATATGTGTACTATTTCTCAACAGACACTTATCCTAGGCACTAAACATTCTAACAAAAAAAGACAAAATTAAACCGATTGTATAAATTCCATGTAACGACAGTAAACTCATGTATGTTGGGGGACCCATGCCACCAATTAACATAAGAAGAGGAGACAAGAAAACCATATGCAAATATAACCATGTTAATAAATCATATATTGCACGTCATACAGTAATGACAAGACACTATTTATTGAGATGGTTGCAGGCACATATCTTAGAAAAATCATTAAGATAGATTTTAAATACAGCATTATATAATGGTAGGTTGCAAAGTTCGCACGAATCAGAAGCAGAAACACAGTAAAATAAAAAATTAAGAATATGGGATTGCTACTAACCTACAGAGGGCGAGGCGTGAGTATTTCAATATCTCCTAATTTATTTTCAGATTATCTTATTTTTTAATCCTTGATTACTCGTTATCTTCTGTTATATATTAACTTAAGTTCTTTTTGTAATATAGTACATTTTAACAAAGATTTACGCTTTTTGGAGAAAAAGTCATTTCCTTTGAACTATTACCATTATCTTACTTTAGTAAGTAATTTTCCAATTTTCTTTATGACATTTTACTTTCTGACCTATAGAAACATTTAAACCTTAACTTATTTAATTTTACTAACTCTTAATTATTTACTTTGAACATTTTTTTGCCCGGATATTTACAATAACCTGCCGCATCCTTACCGGAATGCCACTAGAAATAACTTCATTTAGGAGAGTAAGTTTAAAATCAGGTCTGATGTGTGCAAAGTGGAATTGACATTTGTCACTTTATTTTCACTTGAATAAGTGATACACGCAACGTTAATTATATGTAACCTAAACAAACGCAAACACGCAGGCGTGGAGCAAGCTTATCTATTGAACATTCAGATGTTTTCAAATCGCTGTAATTTCACGAGGATGAGAAGCTCATATATTAAGTCGTCAGTATTTGTTATTAAATCACTTTAACTTCATTTCGATTAGTGTACACATGCAGACTCATACACTCATATATCACATGCTCTTACCTATAAAGGTTACATAATATTTGTTGGGGAGCACTAATATATATGCAAGTACGTTTGAGGTGTTGCAAACCTAGTAACAAATTAGTTCAGTTGTGGGATAATAGGACGATACAATCTCCTAGACGAATGTGTAAACCTCCAATAGTGAAACTAACATCATATAGAGTCTCGACAATGCAACTTCAAAGGTAACTCACTACATATAATATATATACCGAGCCTGTAAAGGATACTAACACTATGGATATTGTGTTAGTCACCGATACCAACATTATAGTACCGAAAAGAGACATGTTAATAGCACTATGGTTTCCGAGCTAGTACATGTTACTAAAATTATGGATATCAATTTATGCTATAGTTCACCAAAATTGAGAATTACAACTATTTCTGAACACCTATTACTCCAAGTAATGCATACACATGGCCTTGATCGATATCATTTCGCAGCAAACATGACATCATGGAATTAAAAATTTAACGTTAAATACATTGTTTGTTACGGAGATCTAATATATATACAAGTATGTATTAGGTGTTGCGAACCTATTAATAAATTATTCAGTTATGACCAGAAGGATAAACCAAGACAGCATGAACGAAGTATATAATCTCATGCACATTCGTTTGGTCTTACTGGCGAATCATCGTGGAGCCAATATTACGTCCTTTAACCACTTTGATTTGGTAAAATGTGTGGAATAATAGAACAGTAATCTTCTAGACGAATGTGTAAAACTGCAGTAGGTGAAGCCTAACATTATATACAAATTCTCGACAATGCGACTTCAACTATCTCTATATAATATATATACCGAGTCTGTAAAGGATACTATCACTATTGCTATTGTATTAGTAACCGATACCAACATTATTGTACCAAAAAGGTACATGGTATTAACACTATGGTTCCCTTCACAGACTCGGTATATATAGTATTTAGATTGATTTAGCATTGAAGTCGCATAGTCGAGACTTTATATAATGTAAGCTTCACTACTGCAGGTTTACACATTCGTGTAGGAGATTGTATCGTCCTATTATTCCACATTCCTCACCAAAATAAAAAGTGGTTAAAAGGTGTAATACCGGCTCCTACTGATGAGTCGCCAGTAAGCACGAAACGAATGTGCATGAGATTATGCTTTCCGTTCATGCTATCTTTGGTTTATCATTCTGGTCACAATTGAACTAATTTATTATTAGATCCGCAACACCTAAAACATACTTGCATTTATATTGGTTCTCCGCAACAAACAGTATTTAACAGTTAAATTTTTAATTCCATGATGTCATGCTTACCGCGAAATGTGATAACTGATATCGATCAAGGCCAGCGTGTATGCATTTACCGGAGTAACATGTGTTCAGAAATAGTTGTAATTCTCAATTTCGGTGAACTATAGCACACATTGATATCCATAATTTTAGTAACATGTACTAGCTCGGAAACCATAATGTTATTAACATGTCCCTTTTCGGTACTATAATGTTGGTATCGGTGACTAACACAATATCCATAGTTTTAGTATCCTTTATACACTTGTACATGCTCTTACCTAGTCACAAAACAGTTATGCTTAAGAGATCTACAAAAGTACATATAAATAAGACAATTTCAACTAAAGTTACTACTTGATATATTGATTGTCATATTGTCTGTGTGATGTGCTTTCCGTTGGAATTGGCTTCCGAAAGTGGAATTCAAAATATTCCAGGTAAATGTGAAGACAGGAGAAGCAAACACCTTGTTACTCCCAACAAGGACATAGTAATTTATTTTTTCCGTGCCATTAACATATTTCTTTCAATGGGTAAACATACTCAGAGTCCACATACGAAATCGATGTAAAGGCGAGCTTCTGATTTTTGAATATGAGTTTCACTGCATTGTTCTGATAGTAAGAGAGATGTTGTTAATGTAGATTCACGTATATGCCAGTTTTTTCTTCCGAATCGACGAGATATTACCGACCTCCATCATAATTTAAGGCTATGCTTGCACACGTGAATGCAAATTAGTCATAGTTGTAATTCGAAATAATTGGAGCCTCTGGTCGAGCACAAAAATTTTCATTATAAGTATCTATTATGCGCGTGACTGTCCAGTTGCAGTTCAATTATTATTGCTCATCGACCTAAGTATATAGATTATAAAAACGAGAGCTAGAACACTTCCAAACCAGGCCTCAGGAGGTTATTTTAGAATTGTACAGTTTCAACCCATTACCGGGTGTAATGCCCCTCGATACCATGACACGCATCAAACAGTGGTTGTCCAAGATAACTGAGTTGTTTCTTGGATTGCAACCATATCAGGTTATTATGTATACGCTGCTAGATCCTACCAGATATGGAGCAATATAGAAAGAGCAGGTAGACCAGGAAGAAAGAACTCAGGCTCTACATAATAAGACCATTATGACTGCCTCATTGGCTTCTGCGACACCGCGAATTAGACCCATTACAATATCCAGCATGTGAGACATTCTTTATTGTAAATCTTTTCGGTACAATAAGCAAGTCAGGTAGATAACGCCAACCGGTGGTTTAGAATCAAGGTAAATATATAAAGATATCAGCTGCGATGAATACTTGCTTAAGGGTCATCAATATCAATATTGTTCTTCGAGAGAACGGTCAGTTCAATAGAGAATTAAGGTCCACCATCTTCTCAATATTGAAAATCAAATCTTGCTCAAGAGATAAATCTTTTGGATACTGAGATTTGTAGATCGAGAGATGACGGTCATCAGAGCACTCTACAATCTAAGTTGGCCTTCGAACACTATAATTAAGAAAAACGTTGCTACACGTAAGGAATTATATCATAATTAAATTTTTAGAGCTTTTCAACAGCCAGCCAGTAATAAAAAAATTGTATACGGGAGCTGATGTGTCGGTGTTGCTAATGATTTGAGCATTTAAAAACATGAAACCTACAAAAGGAAATTTGTATCAGGCATCGTGTGCGACGATGTTGGCTGCGGGCAAATAAGACACTAAAATATTAATAGTTGTTGATAACTAGTAAATGCCTTATTTTATAGCGCTTGCTCAAACACCCATATTGGAGTTCTTTTTGATTAGAAAATGGGTTAAGGTGACCGATTGCCAAAATAAACGTATAAGCCTCTCGAGGCCGAAAAGCACGAATTCCATAAAGCCGATATGCAGACCTAAGTTACAGGAGGAAACCAGTTGTCTTACTGGGTGGTGGAAAGCGTTCAAAGCCAATACAACGCTATATGTCAACTCATTGATTGCAGTGAATGTCCAGGGCCCATGGTAAATCGCACAATATATAAGTCGTATACTCACTAAGGCGTAGCAAAACTATACCGTCACAGAAAATAATTACTGGCAGTACAATGGGCACTGCAAAAATTGTTTGATATTTTGTCATTGATGGACAAATGGACCCCTTTGAATTGGCGATCACTGGTTATTCAGAAGAAACGAATACAGCGAGCCCTTAGAGAGCTTGAGGATAACAATGTAACAATTCATCATAGAGACAGTTCCAAGAATTAGGCAGCCGATGCGCTCAGGAGTATTTCCCACTTCTCAGAAGTACAGGGAAATATTGCCATATGCCTGGAATTAGTCAATTAATTTATAAAAACGGCACAGTGGTATCAGAATCATATAAAGCGTTGAGCCTAAATAACTGACATTTGGTGCTAAAAGAAGGACAAACCGTGCAATGATTCATACCGGAATTAATACGTACAGAAATGACGGACTCTTGGCATGAAATGTTGAAACATCCCAGCACCGGTCGCGTTATTGAGACATCGTTGTCACCATTATATTAGCCTGTCAATCAAAAGAAATTCGTAGATATTGCCAACTGTGTATGGTAGCGTTGTAAAGCACAAAAAAGAGAAAAGGTCACACTGATGGCTTTCAATGCCACTGCACGCAGTAAATTTTTGCATATTGACCTAGAAGGTGCACAGCCGGTGGCTCGTGGCGGCGTAGCGTATGCGCTTTGAATGATCGATAAGTATACCAGATGAGCCTATTTTTTACCACTGAAGAAAATCACACTAGAGAAGATTATTCTGGGCTCTGACGATTTGGTACACCAAAAATTGTTGTTATCAACCTGGGTGCACAGATTGAATCGAGAGAATTTAATCAGTGATGCATGGTCCAAGACATAAAACATCCACGCACAGCCATTTACCAACAACAGACCAACTCGAAGGCTAAACGAGCACAGCGGACGATGAAAGATTTATTGCGTATTTGATGCCACGAGACCCCGGTTTCTTAAAAGACATATTAGATTTGGTCAATTGAACCATGCGATTTACTGTATCAATAGTTACAGGATTTGCCCCAACAGCCATGGTCTATGGAGGGCATATTAGATTGCCTAGTGAACCGTAATCCTAGGAACACATGAGCGATACAATATTGCGGATATTGCGGAGCACCTAACACAATTAAATGAAAATTTAGGCGCCACACAGCAATAAGCATTTGCAAGACGCCCTACACACGCTCGCCTAAGTGTCGGCTACTATGTCTTGGTCTCGAAGTTCGGACCCATTGCGATACAGGCCGTTAACCATGGTCCTTATCGTGTGGAAAATTTGTAAGCCGAGCATTATACAGTTTTCGTTAACATGTCCGACGGAAAACGAGCTGTCGCAATTGATCGTTACGTAAGGTGCCAAGACCAACTGCTGGGGTTGGAGATGTAACAATAGCGACATTTGAGATCCAGAACGCAAGAAGGGTCCTATTTATGGCTAGCATGAATTTAATTGAAAGTATTTGTAGATATGTACGAATTAAGATAACGCAGTCATAAAAATGACGGAAGCAGACTTTGAGAAGCAGAACTGAATAAAATTAATGAATAATTATATTTTGTTTTTCTAAATTGACGCATTTCAAGAGAGCAAAAACTTTATAATAATTGATTAAAAATAAAGCATTTGCATTGAGTTGAGCAAAATAGCGAATTAGAAAACATAGTAAGAGTATAGTTTGCACAAATGAACATTATGATTGCGGAATTACGGAAATTCTGAGGCAATTCGCATAAACGACTCAAAAAATATAGGCTAAGTCAAAAGCGACGCAATTTGTTTTGAGGTGAACTTCGACGCTCTAGGAAATCAAAGGATATAGTTGCGCTGTAAGTTTCTCCGTGATCTGTTAAATGTTATAGGACATCTTTTAGAAACTTAACACGAGAGTCCCAATCTGGACTTCAAATCATTATGCCATCAAGATATGACATAAGTTAATCAGAATCATCGCAAAGAATGGTCTCCATGAATCTCTTACGTGTATGACTGGCACACTTGAAAATAACGGGCATGTAAATGTATCCAAAAACCCGGAAAGAGTGATGAAAACAGTTTTCTCTATACCTTCTGGCACTACTGAAATGTAGAGGTAGGCTTGTCTGAAGCCAATAACTGAAAAAGTACAATCACTGAATTTTCAAGAAATGTGTTTATATTTAGAATGGGGTTTGCATCGGGTTTGGTCACAAAATTGAGCTTGAGCTAATTCCCACAGACTTTGTATGAACCAATTGATTTAGAGACCAATAGAAATGGTGACGTTTGTGAACTTTTTGATGGTCTGATGTTGCCCTCTTCCAATAGTTTTAAAAGCATTTCTTGAGCAGCTTTGTTTATCTGGAGTAGGAGTCTATATTTAAGCCCTATAGGTTGAACTTTTGTTATGTTTTGGTGCATCATATTGGATACACGTAGGTCTCAAATGCTGGGATCAAAGAAAAATTTGTGTTCTCGTAGTTCTGTTGATATTTCTGTCGAAAGATTCACTGGGTTTAGTCTTTTTGACTTGAAAGTCCAAACATTCAGGGGCAAGTGTCCAGAAACTTTGCTCAAGTCCAGTTGAGAAATCAATTATCTTTCGAATAGCAAGATCTATAATAAGCCGATGTGTTAACTGGAAATTTTGATGTGTCAGACCTTTGCGACTATGAAACTGTGAGAGATTTCACGTCGTAAACCTTTGTTAAGAGAGCGATCTCGGCAACCATACGTTGGAAAGAGTTACTCCAGAGCTGTTGCCATAAGAGCACCTCAACACATCTCAGCCATGGATTCACCTGTTGGTACACAACCTGTTGCACATATGTCTACGACAAATTCTTCTCAAGTTTTAAAATCCTGAAACTGCAGATATTTATATTTAGGAAAATAGGCTTGTCATTATGATTGAAGTTTTCAGTTTTACCGTCTGCGAGTTTAAGTCTAATCGGACGAAAAGAACTAACATAACGAGTAGCAATGGTCATTTGAAAGTTGATTATCGTTTTTGTGCGTAAAGTATATGCAATGTTCGGTTGCTATTTGTACTGATTTGCACGGTTTTGATCCGCGGTTTAATTAACATTTGTTGGGTCTATGACGTATCTTGAAAAATTTGGTCAAATATGAAAGAGATTAACTTCACCAGGAGTGAGATTGGCGAAAGGAAACTAAGCATGCATAGGTTTGGGGATATTCATATTTGGAATTAGCTTAAAGCTCATTAAAATGAATAAAACCGAAATTTATAAAAAAACTCAAATTTAAAAGTATCAATTTAAAACATATCTGCTACGTAAATATTGATGCTAATATTATTTGAACTGAAAAATTGAAACCAATAGCTGCCGATTAATTCGTCAATTGTAGTAAAAATGTTCCACCTAAATTTAAACACAATATATGATACATAAACAGTCGCCGTCAAATGTACTCGTAGGTGTTACAAAAATTCAAACTGATTAAACCACAGAATTCATTGATTTTACTTGGAAATATTCAAAAACTGTATCAGAGGTTAATCAGAATAGAAAAGATGGAATGATCGAGTATTAAAACTTTGTAATAGGCATATTAGATTTGCACTTCACCAATAAACCGCATCCAAAATTTTTTTCAAGTACCACGTGAAAGCAGAATAGTGAAACGAGTAGCTCAATGATTTTGTATCATATAAACGAATCAGTAAGGCACAACATTTTTAATTCTCCCATTTCCTGGCGTGTTCGCCACTGTAGCGTTACTAATAAGACAAAATAAGTATACGGTTGCAGCAGTTATTGTTGGTGGCCCATACTGTAGCCTGAGAGACATGCATCGGTTTATATAGATGCTAAGTCACACGTAATTTGTGAGTGATAATCGCAATTTCTCATTGGACCGTGGTATTAAATATTGAATTTAATTCGCCGACATATTGTAGATACATAAATGTAAAATTAAATAAACTGTACTAATTAGAACGAACGCTTACATAGACTAATTACGCACAATTTAGGATCTACACGCAATGGATTTATAACGCAGCACACTCTGCTCAACTCGCTAACTGGAGTTGCTTTCACATTCTCTGCTCACTGACTATTTTTGCATGTTTCACTCTGGGTCAATAAGTTGACTATTCGTCAGTCACGCCCATCTTTTTTAGCTGTGCATCTAGTCATACATAATCAATCATTTATTGATCAGATTTATACATGTAACAGCAAACAAGGCATTCCTGCAGAACTTGAACAATTTTTGAATATCAGTTAAAACACTATGTTGCGTCAAACCTACACTTTCAATGAGTATTTGCTCAAATGATCACTGACTCATGAACAGGACAACGAGAGTCGATGTCTAGAAGGACTTCTGGACATCCACATTCTGCCATGACTCACAAACACTTACGGCATTTCCCAGAGAATGACTAATTGTCTCCATATAGGGCTATCAACAGTACTGCTCTTACAACCCGTGATAACTTTTAAAATTTTTGACAAGCGATACTTCAAATCTACAACTTTAATTAACTGTGGTTGTTTTCGTGCCATATTCTATTTGTTCAAACTGTGGTGGCTGGTATTTGGTACAGTTTAATAAAATTGACGAATTTATTTATCTGTGGAAATTCTGTTAATGAAAACTGAATTTGTGAACTGCTTTGAAATTAGCATTTAATACTTACAAGACAACTGTATTAAATTCATTTTTTTATTTAAGTCATTTTATGCGTTTTTATTATTTTCCTTTTAATTTACTGTTAGCTATTTCCAAACATGAATATCATCAATCCTAAGTTAGTTCAGTGTTCATCCGTTATTATCACATATGATGACGTTAGCTTATCCTCTTCAGAGAGACTTGTTTCAGAATAGAATAATATCTTTGAAAGAGACGTTATAGACATAGAAAAAGTTAATAAAACCACAGATCAACATCTCCGTCCAAATCAATATAAACGACAATTGAGATACCTTCGATCCTTTAGTCGATATTCGCCAAATAAATTTGTGTATTAATCATAAAAATGAATTCCATACCTGTCGAACTGCCTAAGCAATTCGTAGCATTTACCAAGCAAATATCAGTTCCCTGCATGGCTAACCACAAACATAGCATGATCTTCACACACAAATATATAAACTTGCAAACTCCTGTTACTGCAGTATATGTTGATTTCTTTCGTGCGAGAATACAATCTTTAAGGCAGTTCAACCGATAATGTCATGCATAATCTCCAGTCTACTTGTCTGTATGATCTGGCCGAGAAACCCAATGAAAATCTGTAGACTCAGGTTCTGCAGTTTCTGTTCTCAAAGCCAACCATGGCCGGCATGTCCTTTATGTAATTTCTCACAACAGATACAGTAGAATTCATTCTCACTTATGGAAGTCGACAATGTTTTCTTAATGTAGGTTTTTGTCATTAATTTTCTTACAACTTCATCACGGCTAAGGTCTCTCCCAAAATAATAGGTCTAGAATTTCTGTTAAACGATCGGTTTTTTGTTGACCTTGCTTGGCATAGGATCATTGACCATTCCACCGAACATGAGCAAAGTTTCTGGGCACTTGCCCCCGAATGTTTGTAATTACCTGTCATACAGCCAACCATGGTGTATACTTCGTCAAGAATACTTTAAATCAAGTATACGAGCTTAAAGTAAACTGGAGGAAGTTTGGTAGTTATTGTAATAGTTTTTGCGAGGCAGCTGTCTATTTAGTTATATTGCCCCATTCCTACATGTCCCTGGTTTCTATTGTTACTATCCATACTCATGATTAGTTACTGACATTTTTCCGAAGGGTGAAGTGAGAAGTCTAAGCCGCAACATCAGAAGTTTATTGAATGTAATATTGCGATGCATGAATCAATTCACTGTTAAACCAAATAGACCGCGCTCTAGACCGCAACAAAATAATATATTGTCAATACAATGAAATGTCTTATACAAAAGTAGTCACAATAAACACAATCGGATGAATCGTGATGGATTTATGTAAATGATTGAAAAAGTAAGAGGATATAAATCCAGACTTATTAGCAGTTTAGTTTAAAGTAAATCCGAAAAGTCTTTTGAGTAAGATTTGAAGTCACTGATAATTGATGGAAAGATACACAATAATAAATCCAAAAAGTCTTGTGAGTATGTCTTACAGTCACTAATAATGGATGGAAATAAACACAATAGTAAATCCGAAAAGTCTTGTGAGTATGGTTTATAGTCACTGATAATTGATGGAAAGAAACGCAATGGTAAATCCGAAAAGTTTTGTGAGTATGGTTTATAGTCACTGATAATTGATGGAAAGAAGCAGAATAGTAAATCCGAGATTGATCGTCATGTCACACAAATCCACTGCATGTCACCAGCGTATTGCGCGCGGGAGTGTATAATTAAGCAAAACCCTATTAATTGCAATTAGATTTGCAGTTCAATTAAAACTGCTTGAAACAGAGATTGTGGCTAAAATCACAGTTAAGAGAAATATTGTGTAAAACCAGAGTAAGACTATTTGACCTTAAAGAGAACTATATTTGTCAAAATTGAACTTCGTTGGGTTGTAACGTGGAACCCCGTGTTACAGTATATAACCAGGAAAGAGAATAGATGCGAAAAACATAATTATTAAATTACCTGTTCCTGAATGTTCCAAATATGCACAAATAAAAACACCGATTCGTTTGAATGCTGATATTACGAAGATAAAATTTTGTAAAATCAAAATTGTGAAATAAAATGTTAAATGAATCTTGCTAGAGAAAGTCGCGCCAAAACGGTTGCAGAATACATAAACTCGAATTACGCACAAATTAAAGAATATATTCGACTGCAAGTAAACGCTGTGCGACTTTTTAAATTATTAAACAAGTCGTAGATAATGTGAGACACTTACTTTTTGTAGCCCTTATCAGGGCCGGATTTCCGTTCTCCATAAAATGCAGAGAAAGTTAGGTAGTGTTGTTTGAGACCTGTTCTGGCTGATTGGTTGTTGTTCCTTCATGTGGATGCACCGGAATAAATGGAGTTGACAAAACCAGAGTGTTAAGTTGCTGTTCGAAGGCTCAGAATTGACTTGTTGAAGATTTGAGAAAACACCGTGGTGGCTGGCACGCATAGAAGTTCGATTAATAGATAATCAATTACCTATGACTAATTGTGCATAAACAAGAATATTGGATGACTGAAGTTCACGTGACGCGATGACACAGCGTGATTAACGAAAGTTTAGAAGTTGGGGTAGGTAAACAGGAAAGTAGAGGGAGCGACAGTAATCACACGTGGCGTGTCTAGCGGAAATGTCAAGTGTGGTTGCATTGTAAATTCATTTTGTTTATATAGATGTGCGAATGCAAGGTCGCACGCCATTTGTCAACAGCAAATTTGGCATGTTTTAAATTGTACCACGTAATGAAATTTAAGTTTCATTCCGGCAATATTTCAGCGAATTAATCTGAGCCGTTTAATCACTTTCCTCTCTGAGAAAAAGAAAAGATGAAAAGAAAAATATTTCCTCTCAGCAAAGCTTGGTTGGTTATGTAAGGTAGATTTTGAACCCGGTTAATCAACCGTTTATTATGCTGTCCATAGCTAATAAAATAGTATAGTATTGCTGGGCTATTGCAGGATTGTTGGTTGCTTCAACACTGATTTGATGCGAAATAACCACTAGGAATTGCTGCACAAACTATTATCTGTAGTGGCCGATCATACCGCATAAAACAAAATAGGGTAATTTAAGAGGTTTTGAGAGCGGCAACGTGAAAATTTTTAAATGGGTTGTTACTGAAGTTGCCAGGTTCAAGTTGAAACCTGGGCGAGCCGTCAATATGTTCGAATACGACCAAAGAGCTACTATTTGCTTAACGTTTTGGTCTTGATATTCGGAGAGATTGTGCAATGCACAACTGATGAAGTTAAAATATGCATTGAAAGTGGCCTGTACAATGATCTGAAGCCGATGACTACTTACTGCTGCTAAACAAGGCGTTAGCTATAATATACTGGTCATACTAAAATAGGCATTGTGACCTCAGGTGTGAGTCATACGTTGCAACAGTACAATGTAAAACAATAAATACATGAAATGAAATAGTAACGACAAAAAGTGTACTTGAACATTTCCGCAGAGATTGCACAAAACCAAAGAACTGTTAGCTAAGGACAGCTGGTTATAACACATGAGACATTTGAGTGTGAGAAAGGTAATGAATCACGTGGATCCATAGAGATCACGTTGCGTGAAATTGGGCGCAAATGATGTGCAAAAGTTAACAATTGATACGTAGAATAACGAAAGATTAAAGGTAAATAATTACCAGTTATTCGTTATGCATAGCAATCTATTATTTGGTTAGGATTGGTGACCAGTAAAACCTTAGACGCGTGCAGAATGTTGTAATTCGACAAAACTAGGCGGTTTGATAAACGGATTAAACCAGTCTAAGCTAACCGAGGTAGGTGTAGAACTTTGATGATAATGATGTATTCCTGAGCAAAATGGAGTAAGAACCGGATACTTTGGTTGTAGCAACGCGAAAGAAGCGTCGTTACAAACAAGTACTCTCTTGCAGCTATGGAGCTGCGGGTGAACGCAGACTGGACCAGGATTATGTTTCGGCTACTGTTCAGACATGTTATCGAAATGAAGTTGAAGGCGAGAAGCTTCGACTTGGGAGTCATCCTCTGCATGTATTAGACCTTGGAGCAGATTGTGCAATTATAGGTCCATGCCATACAAAAGTTGTGACACAGACATTTTGATAGATTCATGTGTATGGGAACGCATAGCAAGTAGGACTAAAGGTAATACATCGACACAGTTTCCATTAATGGACGAGGGTGCTAAAGTTGTTTGGAGTTCCCTATGCATTCTTTCAACTAAACCTTAAGATTGTGGATGGTAGGCGGTCGTCTGGAGTAGGGTGCATCCTATGATACGCAGAGTTGTATTGAACAGATACCATGAGAAGCAAGTGCCTCTATCAGTATTGACCTCGTTGGGAACACCATAATGGGCTATCCATGCAGAAATAAAATATTTAGGGACTTCGTCTGCAGAAATGGTGCCAAGAGGTAAAGCCGTAGGCCATGATGTAAATCTATCAATCATAGTTAAAGAGTAGTTGAAAACTTGAAACGTTGTAAGGTGAACAATTTTGATATGGGCGATGGCTAGGCGTGAAGTGGTTTGGAAATGCTGCAACTTAGAACGAGTGTGTCCTGTATATGTTATTCTGGTAAATGGCACTCTCGGAGACCAATCATTTAGTGTTCTGCCTGAGCCTGTGACCCCAGAAACGATCTGTATGAAATCTGACAGTCGCCTTACTTCCTGGGTGAGAAATTGTGTGAATTGAGTTGCAAAACGTTCTCTAAAGGATGGTTGGCAGAACTGGCTTAGTGGGCTACGTGCCTGTGAAATAAACAACAAGTTAGCTTTACCAGATATGGCACACGAACGTCGTGGGTTAACAGGCTAATGGTCTTTGAATTTGAGTGTCACCACGCTATTCTGTACGCAGGAGGGATGGCGTTAATGCATGTTCCCTGAGAGTCACGGAGGTGACTGTGAATAGCGAAGGTGAAGGAGGTTCTATGTAGAAGTCAGGCCTGGAAAGTTCGTCTGCATTGAAGTTTTTTCGCCCTTGACATGAAAGATGTCGAATTGTCATTTGCTCATACGTTACAGCTGTCTTTCTGCTCTAGCTATGTACTTCGCGACAGTTGAATTTGCGTTTAGAAGTACGCTAAATAATGGTGTAGTATCTGTAAAAGCAACAAATCTGCTGCTGCAAATGGTGCTGATAAAGTGGCGCACTGCTTAGTGGATGGCGAGGAGTTATCGACAGAAAGTGTCGTATCTTGTTTCTACTGGTTACAAAGTACGCGATTAAAAACTAATAGGCGTTCGAACTTTGTCGATCTCTTGTTCCAAAATGGCCCCAATAGCAAATTCAGAAGTATCTGAAGTGTGTAGAAATGGTGGTTGGAAATCTGGATGCGTTAGCATTGTAGCATTTGCTAACGAGTTGATGGCGAGACGAAGTAATTTCTCGTCTTCAGCTAACCAAGAAATGATAGAGTCCTATCCGATTCCGCAGGTGCCTACACAACGGATAAAGTTGTCTTAATAGGCCGGGAACAAATTTGCGATAGTAGTTAAGGACTCCAAAGATTTTCTGCAGCTCACTTCCAGCCTTTTGTGACTTGATATTTCTGAGTAAATTTGCCTTCGACGGCAAAAGTTTAATATCATGTGGCGTGATAAGATGCCCTAGGATACCCACGTATGTAGTTGCAATTTGCGTCTTGTCACAATCGATCTTGCGTACCGCTAAGTTTTTCAAGTGAGATGTTTATATTGAATATAGTATATGCATCGAATTTGGTCACTGAAATTAGCTTGCGATAATCTCCACAGGCTCTGTTCTATCTGTTTTATTTGGAGACTAAGAGCAATGGTGACACCCATGAACTTTTCAATGGTCTAGTGATTTTCTCTTCCAATAATTTCTGAAATTCCCCTTAGGCAACTTTCAGCTTAGTAGGGGCTAACGGTCGCTTTTTGAGTGCAATAGATTGACCTGCTGCGACGATGTGGTGCATCGTGTTGGAGACTCGTAGCTCTAACTTGCTGAGGTCAAACAGCGACTTGTGTTCTTAAAGATCTGCGGATATCTCTGCTGAATGATACAATGCGTTTGCTGAATGATCTGTAACTCCAAACGCTCGAAGGGAAATGAAAAAAAACTTCGCTCCAGTCCGGTGGAGGGATTAATGATCTTTTGATTGGCAAGATCATCAATGAGCCGATATTTCAATATGAAATAAAGGCCTATTATATTGTGTTAGACCTTAGCGACGATGAAGTTGTGAGTAAATTCACGCCGTAAACCTATGTTAGGTGTGCGATGCCGGCAACCATCTGTCGGGATGGGCTCTCTTGTAGCTGGTGTAAGTAAAACGCCTACAGATATTTTGGCCATGAAATCACCATTGAGAACTAAAACTGCTGCACCTGTGTCTACGATGAATTCTTCGCCAGTTCTGAAATCGGGAGGACGCAGATGTTTGTTGGGTTGTTTGTCCGTATCATACAAAAAGTAGGCTGATCATTACGAATGTCATTGACAGTTTTGCAGTCTATGTGGCACATTCGGCGTGGACGAAATGAGTCAGTGAGAATGTCAGATTGTAAAATAGTGCTTCCCAGTTGATGCGCAGAAAGTATGGTTTTTTACATTTTGCGCCATACGTTTTTTGATCCTGACGCTCCACTGCGCCTATTATTTGTGGAATGGCTCGTCAACTGTGGAAATTGGCACTCATTCGGGAATTCTTCTTAACGGCAGAGACAAACTTGACAGGAATAAAAAACTTCTGGTGAATAGAGCACCTGTTACTTGTGGAAAACTTCTTAAAAGATCGCTGCCTATTGTTATTTGTATCTTGTTTGGGAAAGTAGGTTGTGCGCTGACTTGATTCAGCTCAGATTTCCCTATGGCTAATCCTTCTAGAACTTTAGCCATATTCGCTATTGTTCTCTCTAAGGAAATGGTCCAATCATCTTGCGGGGAAGGACAAAACTATAACTAATTTAACTAAGGATCCAAAACCCTAAATTCTTAGTCGCATCTTTCTGATAATTCTCCTATGGAGAGAGATTCGGGAAGTTCTCTCGAAAACAATTTTAATGACCGTGGAAGAATTAATTAAGAAAAACCTTATTTTCATGATCAGAAATGTCGGCTTTATTCGAAGGATTCCGCAATTTCCTTAAAATCTCGATGGGGCCAAGATTTGGAATTTCTAACTGCGCATACTTATTTATTATCTGCACAATTTCTTTGGAACCCACCAAGGATTCAACTTCATCGTGGAGACCCAAAATGGGATTGAGTAGTTTCATAATTGCCTCAAGCTTTGGATAAATCCTTCGCAGAAATTCTGAAGGAAGATTTGCAAAATCGTTACAAAATTGTTAAATACCGTAGATAATGTGAGACAGTTACTAATGGTGGCCCTTATCAAGGCCGGATTCGGCGGTATCCAGCAAATACAAGGAGCAAACCTAGACACTTGAGGACGGCTGTAGATGATTGGCTTGTGTGGTTTCATGTGGATGCACTGGGATAAGTAAAGTTGTCAAGTTCAAAATTGTCTTGTTGAATATCTGCGACAACACCGTGGAGGAACGCACACGAAGTAGACCGATCAATAGATAATCGATTACGTGTGACTAGTTGTGCAGCAAAAAGAAGATTGTCGTGACTAAAATCCAAGTAACTAGGTGACACAGCCTGATAAACGCAAATCCAGAAATCCGTGTAGGTAAACAGTCAAGTAGAGAGAGCGACAGCAATCACACGTGGCTCACAAGACGGAAATATCAAGCGTGTTTGATGATGCATGGTAAATGCACCGTGCTTATATATTTGTGCAAGCGCACACAATTGATTAACGGCAAATTGCACTTGTTTTAATTGGTAATGCGTAAATGAAATTTTAATTTCATTTTGACTATATGTCGGCGAATTGATCTGAGCCGTTACAACATTGAAAAGTATTTAAACAAAGAATGTTCTTGAAAATATACGAATAATTTCTTTTTTAATAATATTCGTTTCGATCAGCCACGGCAGTTTCAATTAATCAATAATAGTCACTTTAATTTTTTAGTAGGAAATATTTTCCTTTACATTGCTAGGACTCACATACTCTCAATGAATTTGCTGATGTTTCCCAAGTCGTATTAAGGGCCACCAAAAGTAACTACTATTTCCGGATTCTTGCTTCTTATTTAGTAACGCTTTATTCTAAATAGTCGTAACGTTATAACTTTCTGTTGCTTTATAAATTTAATTTGCTTTGTTTAAGTGCATGCATAAATTTTTGTTTTGTTTGGTGTAAGCTATTTGTTAAGAATATTAAATCTGAAATGTTTATGTTATTTCTAGAGAAATGTTATCTATATTTTTTCTTAAACCTCGCTAGATATCAGTTGAAAGAACACCTAATAATGTTGTACATTAAAATTGTTTTTAAAATTTTGGGATTTACCTACTGACGAAATAATTAAACGAACATTGCTTTCGCGGGCGGCGATAATTATTATAATGAAGGTTGCATTCTTCATATAAGCCACTGACCCATTAATTACTTACATATGTCAGTATAAACTAAGAAGTATAGTGTAGAAAAGGCAATTTTGTTTGGTATTTAGATAACAGTAATTTTTTTGTTATATCAAAACACTGACTGATTATTTAATTCTGACAAATTTATTGCACTTGTGCTTGATTTAATAATAATAATACATTTATTTGGCATCAATAAATTAATTAAACTTCACAATAGTCTTACAGACTGGATGATGAATTAATTTCACTATTTATTCAATGACCACTTCTTGTGGACGGAAATAGTGCATCACAAACAATCCAAGGTCTTTTCTTACCGATTAATGCAAATTTAAATCAAAGATGCGCGCCAAATAATTAGAACTAAGGCATACGGAATTTTCTTTACATCGCGTCGATTCAATTCTTCCGACTTTTCTGAGAAGTAACGCCATAGATTTTTACTCATGCAGAAATCATTATTGATTACATTGCACAGACAATGTTCTATCATCACGAATCTGTCACCCAGCCTAGCCAGTTTACTAGCACTGCTCAATGCTGAGTTCGGTTGTCTTGACATCAGCGTTGCGCACAAGACGCAGTCTAGTGTTCTTTGGCAAGCGTTACCATATGCGAATTTGTGAATGAAATTGGAATTGTACTATACGGTTGTATTCCTGGTTATAGTATTTAGTAGTAGGACTGTTGATTTTTGCGCCATTGAGCACCTCGTACAGCGTTGATTCTGTTGCATTCAGAGTTTGTGCCACATAAATAGGTGTCCTGTTTGCTTCAAACAGGAGAAATGCTTACGAAGCACAAACTACGTAATTACTTGGTTGAGGTCGCGTCCAAGGAATTGCATGAGCATTGCATATTGCACATAATTCTAAAATCTGAATTATGTATGCTTAGTTTTGGCGAGTGATAATTTATTGTACATTCTATATTAATTTAAAGATTTTAACCTTAGTTTTAATTTTTCCTTTAATGTTGCTATTTTGCCATTATTACATATTCAGATGACACATCAATAGTATATCAAATCAGCTTTACTCATTCGGCAAAATAATTAAAAAATTAGTCGGGACCTCCAAAAGGCGTTTCTTAAGATAATCACATCGAAATCAACCTTTTTATAGCATTACTAATACGAGAAGGTTAAAAAAATAATCATTAAACATAGCAGCATATTATAACCGTTATAATTTATGATAAATGTTTGATTCACCTGATACTTCTCCTATGTAAGAGTTTTTAAACATCAACGGCACAAGCATAATTTAAAAACCTGCAGGCCTTGAACTATACGTTAAACTAAAAGGACTATGAGAATAATTCCTAACATCCAGATTCTCAAAATTATCTTACCCAGAAAATATCGCTGATATTCTCATTTATTATTTATGGTTAACACGAATATCAGTATCTGTTATAGGACTACGTAAGTCTAGTGAATATCTAGATCTTTATATTTATAATATAAATTCAAATTGCAATTTCATAGGATTTTAGGCGTGATTTTAAAGCTTACTTCCATCAACTTTAGTGTAATTAAAAACGAGTTTTTTTCTCATACATCGCACTATACGACAGAACGTCATAAGACAAGATTAGGAATAAGAAATTTTTTTATTTGATTATATATTATCTTATGTTTCATGAGCATGTTACACACAAGTTCAACATTGAAATATAAGTTAAAAGCGTGTTTCTGCTTTGGTTGAACGAAAGATACGCAAAACAATCATGCAACCATTAAAGCTGTCATATTTTAAGGGCATACTTGACATTGCAATGCACTATTACACAAAAAGCGACAAAAAATACTTTTTGGGTTTAAAAACGATCATATCTAAATTATAGAATAATATGAAATGTAAATAATAATAATAATAATACATTTATTTGGCATCAAAGGCCAACTGGCCCAACCATTGAAATATCAAATCAAGGGTAGGATATGTGGAGGTGAGTGGAATTGTGACTAGCAAAGTATTTAATAGCAGGGGGAGGGGTTGGGGAGGGGAAAAGTTATCATTAACATCAAGATAGTTCAATCTGGTGAAAAATAAATATAAACCAAGTTCCATTTGACTAGACAAGATTAATTGGAGATAGTCAGCGGCCCGGAGGTAGACGTCGACCTATGGAGTCCATTGTCGTGACGATTGAATTGATGGAGCAAAGCATGGACGTGGATGGAGTCAGCAGGATTGAGGCGAGCGAGTCTTGCAGGGATCGCAGGCATCCGTAGAACGTGATTGTGATTAAAGAAGACCAGGGAGAGTCGAAGTCCGAAGCGAACCGTTGGTGGATCGGTAGGGCTGTTGGGTTTCCGGTCCTCCGCTGAAACAAGAAAGAAAGAAAAGAGTTGGATGAGCAAAACGTAGTAGAGTATCCACAACGTGGATATAATGGGGTTAGGAATGGGCTGAGAGGTGGTATTAGTGAATCTAGAAGAAAAGAATAAGACAAGAGAGGTAAAGTGGAAGATTAGATGGCTGCCTGAGGGATTTAACCCTACGAAGTTAGTAAAGAGGATAGCCTGGGGTGAAGTAAATGTTATGGATTGAGAAGGAACCAGTTTCGTTTCCAATCGGTCGTATCACAAAGAAGTTTGTTGAAGAAGTACTGATGGGCTGCCTTTTTGAATTCGTGCTGGGGTAGGAGCTTTATGTCTGTGGGAAGAGCGTTGAAGACATTAGTGGCTTTGGAGAAGAGATAGATTTTTTAAATATGGTGGGGGTATGGTTGGCTTGGATAGAAGAGTTACTAGAACGTGTGGCATAGTGGTGACTGGGGTGGGCAAAGTTGGAGAGTGGTAAGCAAGTTGTGATCTTGTGGATAAAAGAAATGACGCGAAGGTGACGGGTGAACCAAAGCGGAAGAAGGTTTGCCAGGAAGAAGGCGTTCCCTATAGTTTTGGCATTTCGGGAAGACTCGCTTTAGAAATCTGGAGGATACCTGTTCAATAGTATAGGAGGAGGCGAGGGTGAGAGGACAGTAGAATTCGCTGGCGTAGGAAATGAGGGGCAGAACGTAGACCTTGAATAACGTGAGTTGGAGAGTGGGATTGTTAGTCTTAAAACAGATCAGACGGGCCCATTTGAAGAGTTTGGAAGTAGTGTGTGTAAGGTGTAGGGAGAAGTCTAGGGATTTTGAGAAGTGAATGCCAAGATGTTTGGCCGAATCTATTATTTCTATATCAAGGGGGTAGTTGGCAACCGGGATAGAGCAGAATGGATCAGAGGAGAGTTTCATTATGCGAGTTTTGGTGGGATTTAGTTTGAGGCCGATTCTGCTGAGCTGCGAGTGGAGCGAGGATAGGAGCTCCGATATAAGGGATAAGGAAGGGTTGGATGTTTTGGAGTTGCTGAATACGATAACCATGTCATCCGCATATTTGAACAGTTTGAAAAGGTTGTCATCAACCTGTATGTGCGCGAGCGTAAGGTTGAAGAGAATGGGACCAAGTACGGAGCCCTGGGGAACACCGGATCTGATATGGGCTGGCCTCGAGTGACTACTGCCAACTTTTACTGTCGCACATCGGTTTCGGAGATAGTAACTAATAAGATTGAGAACGTTGCCGCAGATACCGCTTCTCAGTAAGGCGGATTCGATTGCTGAAAATGACAGCGAGTCAAAAGCCTTGGAAATATCCAGGAATAGGAGGGTGCACTGAAGCCCTTTAGAGAAGGAGGAGTAGCAATGATCGAGAACACTAACTAAGTTGGTGGAAGAGGAGCGGCCATTCAAAAAGACATGTTGATCATCGAGGAGATAGAAGTTTACATGAGACTTAATGGAGGGGTAGATTAGGTTGTATAAGATCCTGTCGAAGATTTTGGTGAAAGAAGGGACGATAGTAATGGGGCGGAGATCTTTAAATGATGAGATCGAAGAAGTGCCATTTTTAGGGATAGGAGAGATCGTCGAATTGAGCCAGTCCGGGGGAAGATAGGTGGTTTCGAGACAATGATTAATAACATCTGCAATCAGAGAGAAGACGTTCCAGCCTAGAAGGGCAATCATACTGACCGAGACACCATATTGATCAAATTGGTGTTTAGATTTAATGTTTTTAATTGCTTGGGCGACGGAAGCCGGAGAGACATGGAACCAGCGTAGGTTCTCGGTGTCTCCGTTGTCTAACATCTCAACAGGCGGAGTGGGAGTGGAAAAGGAGTCGAGAAGGTGAGTCAGATAATCATTGGCGAAGCAGGGGTCGCCTGACTGAGAGAAGTTGATAAACGAGGTTTTAGGCTTTTGCAGCAATTGGTGTTTGATGATGGCGAACTTTGCCCGGGGATTAGGAGCTGAGCGGATGCGTTTTTCGATGTGGAGCGCTTGTTTGTTGATAGCCTGTTTAATGAGCCCATCAATGCGTCTCAGAGCGAGGGCGCGGGCAAGTGACGATGTGCGTAGACGAGAGTTGCGTGCGAGGTTGTCACGTGCCTTAAACAGAGCGTTCAACTTATTCGTCGAGTATACGTGTTGAATAGAGGTGGCGGAGTTATAGTGGGAGGATAGGATGTTATGGACTTCGGAAAAGCACGAGGAGAGATTGTTTGGGAGAAAGAGGTCCCTCCAGTTAACTGTGTCACAGAGTCGGCGGAACTCTTCCCAGTTGGTGAATCGTCTGAAAGATTGGGTGTCTTCTCGAGGGGTGAAGGATAAGAGAGGTAAGAGGAAGGATACCTGACAGTGATCAAGATTAGGGAAGATCTCCCGAGAGCGAACATCGGTCACCTCGTTATTGGAGAGTACACAATCCAGTTGGTTGTTCCCTCGGGTAGGAAAATGCACGAATTGGTGTAGCAGGTTATCCGCGAAGAGTCGAAGCAGTGGGTGACTTTCGGAAGCTAGATTATGCCAGTTAGTCATGGGGAGGTTGAGATCACCCACAACGACGTACCGATCAGAGTGTAAAGAGAAAAAAGTAGATAGAAGTTGGGCCCCGCGAGTGTCGTCGATGAGTGAGATATTAGGGGGTCTGTAGACAACACAGGTAGATATGCTTTGGTTAAGGATTTGTAGCTGAAACGAGAAAAATTCCAATCCTTGAGAGTTCGATGTCGACAAGCGTTTGGGCATAAGAAGGGATCGGACATAGGCAGCTAGTCCGCCCCCACGACCGACAGTTCTGTCGCTACGAAGGAACGTGTATCCATGAATGAGGAAAAGATCATCACAGTGGATGGAAGGGGACAGCCAAGTCTCAACAAGAACGCATATGTCAATCTCGTTAGAGGACAGAAAAGCTCGTAGTTGATTAATTTTAGGCGTAAGTGACCTGCAGTTGATGAGGATTGCTGAGAGTGCTTTGAGAGAGGGATGGTTAGATCGGGGAGGAGAAGCGTGCGGGGGCTTTCCGCTGGCGGGCGGAGCGAGATCTAGGGCTGATGAGGGTGACAGACCGCTCGTTGACAAGGATAGAGTGGTCAGCGTCGATTTGGATTTCTGTTGTCCCGCGTTTATCAGGTGGGTGAGGCAGTTGTAGGGTTTGAAAGCAAAAGGGGGCGAGATATCTGGGCTCGAGGGGGCACTCGGAAGCTGCGTTGAGGGGGCGAGCAGGGACAGAGAAAGATCAGGAGCTGGGACGCAACAGTCCAGGGTGGGGTCGATGATGGATTCAGTAGGGGGAGACGAAGTTGATGGGGCTGGGTCGAAGTTTTGCTTGGCCTTAGTAGACTTACGTTTTTTCGGTTTCTGGGTCATAGCATCTGTCACAAAGGTAACTTGTCGAGGGGATGTGGACCTGGCGGACGAGCTTGGGGGAGAAGGTGCGTTATTAGGAGGCTTAGCGCGGCGTGGTCGGCCACGACGACGTGGTAAAGCTTGAGATAGTGTGGGGGGACTGGTTGCGGAGTAAGGGCTAAAAGTGAGAGGAAGGCCTTCAAATCGGGAAGGTGTCAGTAGGGGTGGACTGGAGGAAGGTGCGTCGCCAAGGATTCCGCCGTGAACTGAGCGGCTTTTCTTTGGGTTGCTCCAGCCCGGAAAGGCGTGATGAGCTGGAGGAGGGGTGGTGTCCGGTTTATGGGTTTGGGCTTTCTCTAGAGTCCTCTGTAGCAGAGTGTAGTCTCGTTTTAGTTTGACTTGCCCGGATGTTAAGATGGGCGAGTGTAGTTTGAGATGACGAACCTCATCGTCAGACAGTCTTTTGTGCGAGGAGAGAATGAAGGCTCGACCCTTTCCCGAGGAGATCTCTTTAAGGTGGCTAAAGTTTTCCCCTATTTGACTGATGAGATCTGAGGCCAGATCGTCCTTTGAGAGTGGGGAGCGCGGAGACCAAAGAAAGAGGTTTCGCTTGTTGTGGTTTCGCAGGGCAACCTCCCTGGCTACCCCATTCAGAAACGCATCCGCTTGACGCAACAAATGGGGCTGAACGGAGGAGACTGAAAGGTTGCCGGTCAGTGCTCCAAGTAATCCTGTGATGTCCGCCATTTGCTGTTGGAGATCAGAAATATTGGAGATAATCTTTTGGGTGAGGAACGGGGAGATGGGGGCTGGCGACGAAAGTTGGTTCATGGTGGAGTTAGATAGAAGAGTAGAATTAATGTTGATTACGGTAAAAGAGAGGAAAAGAATGAGTATTGATGAGCGAAAAAGAATAGGTATTAAAATGCAGAAATAAACGGGAAAATCGGGTGGGCTAGAAATAGATCCTTGATAACTGAAGGTAAATTCCAAAAAATGTGTAGGTAGATTCCTGGAGTATCCTAGAGATGAAATCAGACAAGAAATCCCGAGAATCTGAAAATAAAAACAAAATAAACCCAATATCCTTCGAAATTAGAGGAAAATGTTGAAAACCACAAGCACGCTATCTCCGATCGTTGCGTTCCACCCGACAAACAATATGAGACGCGAGCTGAGTATGTGAATAATGAAGGCTAAATTAGCTTTCTTATACCTTCTGCATTTGTGGAGAAAAATGCGTATCGGATTCTGCCTAAAAGTTCCTGAGTAAAATAAATTTGGATGTGCAGTTTTGTTATAGGCTAGCGAAGCATAGTTCCTTAATATTGTAGGCTTTTTAGGACTTTTTTTGTTTGACAAGCATAGCCTACGTAAGTTACAAACAGCAGATAAAAGACACTGACATATGTATATGTTAGTATGTATTAGGTTTTGCGAACCTAGCAACAAATTAGTTCAGTTGTGACCAGAAGGATAAACCAAAGGCAGCATGAACGGAAAGTATAATCTCATGCACATTCGTTTCGTGCTTACTGGCGACTCATCAGTAGGAGCCGGTATTACGCCCTTTAACCACCATATATTTGGTAGAAGAATGTGGAATAATAGGACGGTACAATCTCCTAGACGAATGTGTAAACCTGTAATAGTGAAGCTAACATAATCTGAAGTCAACGACAATACGACTTCAATGCTAACTCACACTATATAATATATATACCGAGTCTGTAAAGGATACTAACACTATGGCTATTGTGTTAGTAACTGATACCGTTTTTGAAATCGATGAGTACCGGATACTAACACTATGGTTTCCGAGTCGGTACATGATACCAACCTGATGGATATTAATTTATGCTAAAGTTCACCCAAATTGAGAATTACAACAATTTCCGAACACCTGTTACTCCAGTTAAACCATACACTCTGGCCTTCATCGATATCAGTTATCACATTTCGCGGTAAGCATGACATCATTCAATTCAATATATTACAGTTAAATACTGTTTGTTGCGAAGAACTAATATATATGCAAGTATGTATTAGGTTTTGCGAACCTAGTAACAAATTAGTTCAGTTGTGACCAGAAGGATAAACCAAAGGCAGCATGAACGGAAAGTATAATCTCATGCACATTCGTTTCGTGCTTACTGGCGACTCATCAGTAGGAGCCGGTATTACGCCCTTTAACCACTATATATTTGGTAGAAGAATGCGGAATAATAGGACGGTACAATCTCCTAGACGAATGTGTAAACCTGTAATAGTGAAGCTAACATAATCTAAAGTCAACGACAATGCGACTTCAATGCTAACTCACACTATATAATATATATACCGAGTCTGTAAAGGATACTAACACTATGGCTATTGTATTAGTAACTAATACCTTTTTTGAAATCGATGAGTATCGGATACTAACACTATGGTTTCCGAGTCGGTACATGATACCAACCTGATGGATATAAATTTATGCTAAAGTTCACCCAAATTGAGAATTACAACAATTTCCGAACACCTGTTACTCCAGTTAAACCATACACTCTGGCCTTCATCGATATCAGTTATCACATTTCGCGTTAAGCATGACATCATTCAATTCAATATATTACAGTTAAATACTGTTTGTTGCGAAGAATTAATATATATCCAAGTATGTATTAGGTTTTGCGAACCTAGTAACAAATTAGTTCAGTTGTGACCAGAAGGATAAACCAAAGGCAGCATAAACGGAAAGTATAATCTCATGCATAGACGTTTTATTATAACGTCCAACAAATGTTCTTCGTTAGACAAACAAATAAGGCTCAATCAACTGTGGTGGCTTGGTCACGTTTGATGTATGCCTTCGATTTGTTTGCCCAATGGAGCATACATCAGTGCATTTTAACATAGGGATCAAGATAGACAATTTCGACAATGCAGAATCAGCTAAAGTTAACTGCAGCTGAATTTAATCAGGACGAGGTAGTACAGATAATATTCTTACCTTAAGGCATATTCTTGAACAAAGACATGTATATTGCAGTCACACAATAACCGTATTTCTCAACTTCATGGGGTATTTGCCTCAGTAGATATAAATGTTCTATTTTATATTCAGTCAAAAAGTGGTCTGCTCACTAAATTTGTAAATATTTTACGGATTCTCTCCACAAATACATCTGGTTGCTTTAAGGTCTACAAAGAATTAACACACAGCATTATTTCCAGCTGTGGTGTTGGTCAAGGCTGTCCACTTTCCCCATTTATATTAATTTTTTGACTAGATTCTATTATGAGCAACACTCCTTCATATGTTCAACGTTCGTGTTTCGAAGTTCTCCCGGGCGGTAGATATGTCGATCTTGATTATACAGACGAAATCGTATTATTATTCGTCAATCGATGTTCTGCTCGGATCACCTTGAATAGATTAGCAATCGTTGTTCCGTCTTTCGGTATGAAATTCGCACCCTCTAAACGTAAGATTATTTTACGGGACCACTTTCCACCCCCTCCAACTCTGCAACTGCAAAATGAAAATCTGGGTGTAATTGACAGGTTTATATGCCATAATAGCTCTCAATAACTCATGCAATATGTTTGACGAAGTATGAGAATCACGAAAGCTAGAGTAGCCTTCTTCAGAATTCTCGATTTATGAAGAAACGCGAGTATTTCACTCTGCCGTAAATGTCATGTTTACAATTCATTTGTACGCGCAGTTTTATTATACGCTAGTGAGACTTGTACCCTCAGAGTTGATGCTTTTATACGCTTACAGGCATTCCACCATCGATGTTTGAGAAATATAGCTCATGAAAGTCAACATTGACGAATAACCAAAGCTGACATCGGTAGACGTCTTTTTTGGATCGAGCAACAGGTATTACTCGTTAGAAAACAAGTAGGGCTCATCAGCTGCGTTTGCTTTGTCACGTTTTGCGTATGGTAATTCTCTTTTCTTAGTTTGGCATGAATATTTGCGATGTTTGGCTGTGTTTATGACAAGATACAGTAAAATCCGCAAGTAAGCAGTATTGATGATGTCGCCTTGCTTTAAATCTGACTTGGCCATAAAGGTGTCTGTAATGTTCTAGGCTGCGTCATTTCTGTGTGTTACCAAGATAGGTATCTCCATCTGACTTAGATCCTTTCCTTCATAAATCAATCTTAATTAGTATTTTTCGCTTCTTTTAAATTATCTTCAGCTATTTTTATAATTCTTGCTTTATATTTATTTTTATTAATAGCTCTGTTTATTTATTTTTTATTTCCACTTGGTTGTATGGCAGTGAAGCATCAGTTATTAAAGGCTGTTGTATTGCTATCGGTGATGATGGTGGTGATGGCAAATTCTTAAGAATAACCTCATTGGTTATAGAGTTGCCAAAGGAACCAAATGCTTCAGTAGTAAAATGATGTCAGTAAAAATAGTTAAAAGTAGTCAAATAAGAAGCCTAATTCAGATATGAAGTTAAAATAATTCAATGACAGAGGATAAAATTTAAGAAAATTACCTAACGGAAGGAAGATCATAGTGATATTGTGAATAGATGTAAAAGTATTCACATTTTATTAAAATATACATATAGGTTATTTTTTTATAATAAATATCAAATGGCAACCAAACAAATGGTCGAAATGTTGAATTAATGTAGACGTTCCTTAATAATAGATCTTAGCACAGTTTTGAGGATACTACACGGAAACCTCACATAAAAATATATTTAGATAACAAGTAAGGCATCAATGTTATAAGCGACTAAGATAAATTTAATTTCAATACCCGCTTAGTCACAAATGAACACCAGCAATTGTTGGGTAACATTCGCAAGCAAAAAGTCAGTTGTAAACAGCGAAAATATGAAGCAAATGTGGTTTCTAACTTAGACCAAAAAATACTGTGTAGATAACAGGCGTTATGGCTCTATGGTACTAGCTGCGCAACACCTAATAAATAATTGCAAATATATTAGTTCTCCGCAAAAAAGCAATATCTGACTGTTATATATTATATTGAGTGATGTCATGATTACCGCGAAAAGTGATAAATGATATCGATCAAGGCCAGAGTCTATGGATTTGTTGAAGTAACAGGTGTTCAGAAGTAGTTTTAATTTTAAATTTAATTGAAATTTAGCTTACCTTGAAACCCATTATGATGACACCATGTACCTATTTGGCAAAATGCTGTTGATATCAGATACTGACACAGCAGACCTAGTGGTGACTTCATATGAAGTTAGCTCTACTACTGCATGTTTATACATTATTATTGGAGATTTTATCCTCCAATTGTCTCACCTTCCTCACCCAAATAGGTAGTGGATATAGGGCGTAATACCGGCTCCTACTGATGAGTCGTCAGTAAGCACGAAACGAATGTGCACACGAGATTATACTTTCCGTTCATGCTGAATTTGGTTTATCCTTCTGGTCATAATTGAAATAATTTGTTACTATGTACGCAACACCTAATACAAATTTGAATGAGTAAGTTCGTTTGTTTAACGCAAGTACATAAACATTTACATTTTTCCTATAATTTGGATTTCAATTAAAGTACTTTATGTTAGCCGTAATGTGATGCAGTTTTCTTTGCTACAGCCGCCAATATTTGATTCTTTAATTTGTATAATTTTTCATTCTTAGAAGTATTTTTTATTAATATTTTATTAATAAGATTTGCTTTTAACTAGCATTTTTGATGATCTTTCTCGTAAATTTCTCAAAATTGCATTAAAGTACAGGCTGATTCAAACTTTTCATATTATTCTTATTATTCGATATATAAATAATTTTGTATTTAGTACATTCATGTTTTGCACGTTTTCCGTTTCAGTGAAGCATCGACAAGTGTTTATCGGGGAAAAATCGATGAAATTGCTGCAAAAAAAGACATGCAGGACAAAGTTCTTTTTGATCTGACACAGGAATACAACCGTGTTCTGAAGGAGCATTCTCGTGTTAGCACTCTACTAGCAACTGAAACAAACACAGCAGCTCAAGCAGAGAACCGACTTAAGAAACGATTGAACCATGTCCGACATCTTATGGAAGAGGTGAACTATCTTTTCAACCGTTATTAAGGGAAGCTTATCCTAAATAACACTGAATTAACTGGCGACCAGTACTTTTATTGACGTAGAATTAAACAAAGGAGAATGCCTGCTCTTTATAATTATCCATTATGACAAGAAGGCTGTCGATCTGATGAAACGTGAGATGTTTTACCTTCGCATGTTATGCATAATATTACTTTTATAGAAATTATTTTCGTGGTTTGTTGCTCCTATAGGGAATATTGAGAAAGTAAACTTGTACAGCAATGCCGACGAACGCAGGTCGTAGAGAAAATAGCAGATCTAGAATCTAAAATGTACAATAGCACTTAGAACGTATTCTCGAGATGACACCACACCATCATTAGCCTGTGAAACAGATAACAATTAAGCTACCTTTTTCCTTAGTTTCCCGGTTGCGAATAAATACTAACTGCCAATCTGAATATATAATTTATATTATACGTTAAATGTTAAATAAGTAAAATTACGGAATTTTCAAGTGACACTTTTAGCACTATTGTGCGTTCAAACAGATCGCTGCCGGACCTGTACAAAAAGGTAACCACACATCAGATCAAACTATAGAAAATTAAAACAAGGAATGCTAAAAATCATCGCGAAAATGTTTATACACAATATTTGTCTTATTCAACCAGTGCTAATCCAATTATTTCAATAAATTAGTGATTTACTCTCACCGGAGAGTATGACACAACTTCTCAACAAAAAACGGTGTCTAGAAATAGATGTTATCGGTGACGGGGCGTTCGTCCGAATTGTGCCATGCTCAATGGTGTCCTTGATTTTGATCGGTGAGACCTGTTCTAATTACTTGCTTGAAGCTGGCTTACGTGACGTCGAAGTTTGCGAATCAGGTTCGGCCTAAAATGTGGGTCGCTTAACTTGTTTTGCGTCACGATTTCCCCGCCAAACTAGGCAAACTGTAGAATTTAACCATCCAAAACTACACAGCCCTCTGTACAATTTACTTCGATGGCATTGTGGAATATCTTTACCTAATTTCCAGTTTCAACTACTGACTATGGATTGTCGTCACACGTTCTTCAAAAATCAAAACTAACATTCTTGCTGTTCTAAATTTAGCATAATTAAGTTATTTTCCATTTTGTTATTTGTAATTTTATTACTACTGATCCGTGTGAGTAAAGCAGTTAATAATCTCGTGTAACTTGAATAAACTTAAAACAGGAAATTGAGCAACGCAATCGCCTGATGCAGCAGCTGCGTAAGGATATTGCCGATTTGGAGGCAGCAAAGCGCGACGCTGAACGAAGACGCGAAGAGATTGGAAAGAAAGCTGAAGAAGCGGAGTGTATGTCGACCGAAGCTCAGGCAATTACTGACGCGTTGCGAAAAGAACAAGCCAAACTGGAAAACTCGATCTCAACAATTAAGCATACTATTGTACAGGTATGCCATGTGACTAATAATTAGCCACTTTGATAACTGAGATGGTAGAGGTGATTTTTATTTCGTGTACTTCAAGATGGTTCAGACACATCCAAGTAGGATACTGACTAAACAGAGTACTTTTATTCTGGATTTGACCGCATTTTTCTTGTGCGGGACAATTGATAGCACTCGTAGGTTGGTAAAATCTTGAATCGTGTACATTTCCAGGTGCACCGATTATTGGTCTTGATTGATGGGTTCTCAATTGTCCCTTCATTTTGAAGCCCTCCATCAGCTGCTTGTCTGAAAATGACGTTGGAACAAGATTTTCCACTCTTCTTTTTCCTAATTTTCGAGACCTTATTTCCAGTCCCATCTTCAGGGTTGACACCATACGCACAGGAAAAAAACAACTTGCGGCAAATACACGAATACGTTTCAAGGTTTTATCATTGTCGATAAATTAGCTATTTAGGTCTACTAATCAACAAGGTAGTTCTGGAAATGACAGAATATGTAGTTTAAACCTGTTTCACTGGTTAAGTAAATTATTGGATTTCTCCATAGAGTGTATATTTGGTTCATATTATTGGGTTTGAAAACTTATCCAACAACTACAATAAAAGTAATGAAATTAACAACAACAACAACTGTCATACAACTTATTAGAACGTTTAATTATTATTTATCTCTAATACTCTCCATGCTATCTTTCTCTCTTTTGTACATTAGTTCACAAGTCAAATCTGACCACAAAATTGCTTCTTTCGAATTTTTACATCTTCCTCAAATGTAAAGCTACAGTTTTGAAACCATGTGTCTTTCTAAGATGAAATATGTACTTAAATGTAGGTCCTGTTTCGAATGAAAAATTAACATGCATCCGAATTTAAAAAAAGTAATTCTCATGCTTCCTTTACATTAAATAGCCATCTAACATTCGTATTTTAATTATATATATATATATATATATATATATATATATATATATATAATATATATATATATATATCGAAAGAGAGAGCAAGATAGAGAAAGGTTGGAGTGGGGAACCTTAACAAATTCAAAAAGACGTCTGATTTTCTGCTAATCATTTTTTGCTTATCTGCGTACTTTCATTCGTTTATTTAATAAATGAACATTTTTAATGACAATTTAGACTGAGTCAAGTTGGGCGTCAGAAGAGGCAGTTATGATGACTACTTTGAAGGCCGCACAATCTGAAGCGGCTAGTCATCGTATTCGAGAGGCTGAACTTTCAAAGTGCCTAAAAGAGTGCGAAGCGGATGTGGAACGCATGCGATACACTGAGTTGCGCGACCTGGCTATCAATATTGTCGCGGCCTACAGAACAAAGTCGGGCGCAGCAAAAAAGCTGGACGAACTTGAGTGAGTTTTGTGGGCGTCACTGGTCGATTTTACTCTTTATTCTAAATGATTCGCCGGATGGAGCTCTGACAAATTTACAGAGCCAAGAAAATCTGATTTAAACCTTTGAGCAGTCTTCATCTAAAGAAAGAAGATTAAAATAATACCTACTAATGTTTTTACTGATTCTTTTTATTAGAACTGTTTGTCAAAAAATGTTTGTATTGTCTTAATTAAACTAATATTTCTGGGTCTTTTCTTTTAAGTAATGTTATCAAGAATATCCGGGTTTAATTCGCTGAAAGTGTGATATCGACCGGAGATCCAATAACTATTCGTCACCACTATTTAAATTCAAACCCATTATAAAATCTAAAATATCTGAACCACGGTAATAGCCTCTAGTTACCGCCACACAGAAAAGTAAGCGATTTGTAAAATGCGACAAATTTTAACAGGTTGTACTGCTTTTGATGTCAACATCATCTAAGCAACGACACGTGCATTTACCAACCCAAGTACCAATGTAAGACGCTGTTATGAACCGTTAAAAATTGCAGAATTGGACTTGGTTTTCGGTGCTTTTTCTCTACTATTAATTCTAGTCATTAATTTTTTTCATGTTTCCATCAAAGTATGTAGCTGTTGAAAATACATTCATAACGAAAATAGATTTTTAGCGCTACTTTGCAAAACTTTCATATTTTTTCAGCGCATACAATGATAGTACTTATTTATTTGACTGTAAAACATAGTTAAAGTGATTTGTATTCTGTTTATTACCTGCGGGGAATATGCTATTCGATTTGACGTGGCATTGCTTAATCGCATGTATTATTTGTTCAATTTAAAAATAATAACATGTGGGTCGTATATTGTTTCAATTTGGCTTATATTACTTTAACTGATATAGAATGTGTACTTTGCGAGTTAGTCTTTATTCTGCAGAATCTAGAACTCGAACTACTATTATCTTAAAGAATGCCAAAGTAATATAAGCTTACACGACCAGGAAAAAGGCATATGAAGAATTTGATTTAAATGAGTCAAAATGGAATATGTAGCATGTCAAACTCTCATTAAATGTAAAGTCTTGTACTCGAAGAGATTTCTAATAGTAAACCATATATCTGGTGATGTAAATGTAGCTTGCTATATGCGAATAAATTGATAGATGTGTGTATGCAAATATAATTTTTGGAACAGGTTAAGCACTTTGCTATTTTACCTTGTCTTAAATTTAAATTCAAGCAGGATTACAGGAATTTCATGCAAAATTATTACTAGTGGCTGCAAGTTCATTTTTTAAAAGAAAAATTCTTACAATTTGTCTGATCTCATTTATGTGATTTAACGCCAAAATGGATACAAATGGTTGTTTTTATCCAATTACCAAATATTGACAAATATAAATAGACAGATTGTAGAGCAATGCATCAGCATTTGAAAATCAATGCTTAAATGCCGCCAAACCATTTAATTTATAATTATTTGTAGACTAAACGAAGACTCATGCAAATTCATAGTGCTGATAGAAAAGATAGATTTAGAGTTTGTTTTCTTTTGTTGAATTGCGACCCAATGTTGACAAGCACCGCCTGTCTGGAGCATTTGATTTTGAGTCGTCATTGACCAAAGTTTCCTTCAGCATCAGTAACTGGGCCTTTGTGTCTGGCTAGATTTCTCACATGCAATCATTACCAATGTAACACTATGTGCGCTCTGCGCAGAAAAACCGACTTCGTGGCTCCGCATATTGTTGGATCGCTGTATCCCAACAATATCAACAGAGCTCATGCTACCGTCGGCATTTCAATTGGCAACGTTGTTCATAAAATTAAATCACCAACTATCCTCTGATACTCACTGCATATTATCAATTTCATTAATGTTGTGGTTTCTTCCTTTTCGTATATGAACATCATCACCTAGATTGTTTTAAATCAGAGTAGGCCGTTGGCTGTATCTAAGCCATATATTAGATACACGGTTTATTAGGCTAATGACACGATTGGAGTCAACGCCCATTGGACTAGAATCTTTAAGTATATCCTGTCTATAACATAATGATGTCGTTATTTACCAACTTGCCATTCTGACTTGAATCGAGGGCTGCATTTTGATCATTTTTTACTACACGGGCACTAAAATAATAATCAGTAATGGAAATAATCATTTTTATATTCTAAAACCGTGAAAATTCGTTTTAGAACACGTTTACAAATGTTAAATATCTCGTTTGACAATCAGCTCAGATAAGTGCATTCATTTATTTTTAAAATTTACTATTCTATCGGTGCGATTATTATTTTCAATCTGACATTTAATACTTCAGAGATAAACTAGTTGAGATAGAAAGGGATGCCGCCTTAGCTGAGAAGGCATACAAAGGTGTGCTGGATAGACAAGATGTGGCAAAAACATTGATGCTTGAACAGCGTAAACGTTTCAAAGAGCTGCTAGTTGACCGGAACCAGACAAAAACCAACCTTCAGGTAGGCCCAATAAACTTTATTTTAAAATGTGAATAACTTTAGTTGTAAATCAGGTGAATCATACCTTGTGATTATTGTTCACAATAGCAATTTGATGTTGGAATCCATCATTTCGCGTGTTTATTTTGCTAACATCGATATTTATTGCAAAAACAATCCTCACTGGACATTTTCTTATTCAAGATACACAAGGTAAAGTCAATAACAAATTTGCCAACTGGCAACTGTGGATTAAAAGATTCTTTTTTCACTGCGTCAATTTTATTTTAACCAATTTTCACCAAAAAAATATGGTACTGTTTGCTGGTAAAACTAGGAAACAAAATTGCTATTTTTGTGGTATCCGAACCAGTATAAATATTATTACATAGAATTTTATGTCGAATTTAAATGATGTATCATTTAGTCCTAATTAAATAATTGTAGGAATGGAAATTGAAATAGTTGTGTTTTTATACAATTAAATAAATAAATCCGGCAATTTAGACTTAGGTATTTTAAATTAACAATTTCGTGATAACTCTTCCTTTCGAAATTGGTTGTTGCACTTTTACTTAAACAATAATTTATTGCGCGGGTGGTGGTAACAATTGTTTAAATCAAATTTGCGAGCTTGAAGAAACACCAATCACATTGTATTTAACCAGTCGTCAAACAATATAGCAAAACTACCGTCATTCACACGTACTGACGCGTTTCGAGCTTCCATGATCATCATCAGAGTACGTCGGCAAACAGAATGACGAGGGTCAAACCGCAATGCTTATATAAGTTACGGAATATCTAATGTGCTGTTCTTACCTGTAGTGGTCTCGCATAAATTGCATATAGATGATGGGACTGGTGTTTAGATCAAGATCGAAAACTTGACTTAATAAATTGTTTCCACCACTCACACAATCAATGATTGTTTAATTAATGTATTTTGTGCTTCTATATCTACATTACTGCATACTCTTTTCCATACGCGAACTGACTAGCGAGGACCATTCCGCATTGCATGGAAATGGAAAGCAAAACTAGATTTGCAGTTCTCACCCTTAATAGCTCCGCGTGTATTGTACTTGACTGAAAATTTCGGCTGCACAATTTCTATGCAGTCATGAGCATTAACCTTTTGCACCATTCGCCACATATTCATAGATAATACCATTAAACAAGCAATGATTGCACGGATGGTGGTAACAATTCACTAAATCAAGTTTGCGAACTTGAAGGTTTTTTTGTTATATTCGAGTTATGTTTCTTTGTTAGAAGACCGGTCTGTTCACGAAGAACGTCAATGTTTGAGTGTGGGAAACACTTTTTCACTAATAAAGTACATTTAGGCTGGTTCATTGCATTGCTTATTTTGGTGTCAACTAACACAGTTGTTAAAGCCGTACAGATGCTTTCCACTTGATTGTGCCGGAATATCGTTCTTTACATTGTAGCTGATAGTATTTTGTCGAGAGCGTTTTACCGCCAATGGCTGTAGTCCGCTCTCTTCCTAATTGAAAGAGTTCTTCATTCAATCGAATAGCAAGCTGGTGTTCCTTGAATCACATAATAAGGAATTTACCCGGGGCTTCCGGATCCCAGGGCTTCTTAAAGCTGGCTGTAGCTATTTTTTTAACTCAGAAACGTTACTTTGCAGGGCTTAAGATGCGCGTGAAGTTTCGATAAAAAGTTGAACTCAAAGTTGAATCAGTTAAAGTTTTAAACGAAATGGCGTTAGCAAAAACTTATCGCGTAAAGTTTATTGCCTCTTTGGCTGTACATTACGTTGCTAAGACATCAGCCAATTACATTTAGTCACCTAATTCAGTGTTTAAGGCTATTAAGGTCTCTTCAAATGTTAACAATCTGTTCAAAAGCATTCCTGATGGAAAGACTATCGATTTCTTCTGTTAATTTAATGGAAATGTCTATCATTCATTCCACATACCTACCAGTTATTTTCAATTTAGCTCTACATTGGTGTTTCTGGACATTATAAATCATGCACAATTTTTTAATTAAGTCCTTTTTGTGTATCATTATTAAAAATTTAAATACAAGTTATGTCTGGAAGATAACATTAAAAAACAGGTTTATGCAATGTAGTTAAAAAACCATTTTCTGTTCGTGAAATCAATAACGTCAATGATTAAAACTACGCAACAGCAACTAGCAGAATATCTAAAATAAATCCCACAACGAATATAAATTGTAATTTAAAACGGATGTTCCCACGGCTTCTTTGCTTTTGCGAACAAGAAAAATTACACTTTTTTAAGACTAATATGATGATGTTTACAAGCATCCGTATCGATAGAACTAGCGAGGTTCTTTTTATGCATATCGGTAATACAACTTTTTATTTGTTATATCTATAAGTGTACTTCTAATTCCCCTCAATACGTGCTGTATGGATGTTCAGTTAAAGTTAAACTGTCAACATTTCGCTTAAAATGCTGTAATTTCGATAGGCAATTTTATGTTCTATCTGGAATCTCGAAAAATGAAACCACTGATTCATGGACTCTGGCGTACATTTCTGTGCTATGTCGGTGACAAAACGACCAGTAGTTAAGATATAGAAGTGTTTGACGTTCGTAAATACTTTAATGGCATGGCTCATCATATTCAGTTTATTTACGGCCGCATAAACTCCACCGACGTATTCATTTTCTCATAGGAAAATGTTATGTTGAAGAGAATAATATTTCTAAAAAAGAAATTGACTAGATAGTATATCCAAGATCACACCATAGTTCAGGTTTCGCAAGAGGAACGTTTGCTACGCAATGCGTCCGTCAAAGTATAAGCAATCTGTTAGATGTAATGGTAATGCCAAGATTTGGCGGTGCTTAAAAATAATTTATAAGTAAATTGGAATCACGAAAGATTTATTGAATAAAACATAAAGTATAAAGATAAAGTAACAGTAATGTTGCACTGGACTTAAGGAAGATATATTTTAATTTATCCTTTAAAAGCAATGCGCCATCAGAAATCAGAAATGTTGATGACTTGGTGGTAATGACATAATGACTGAGAATGGTAAAGGAGTTATCGAGGGTTTGCCCAGCTCTAGTTGCTCTACGGAGCCACCCACGATCGGCTATTAGAACATGTCGGAAAACTGACCAGGCAAGGGGAAACCGCAATGCATATATAAGGTATATGATGCTCTCACATCCATTAGCCTGGCATACATTGTACTTGACTGCTAATTTTGGCCGCATAATTTTTAAGTAGTTATGAATTTTTGTTGGAAGATATTAAATTGTTATATTCGAAACTGAATAGAAACTGTGCAACCGATAAATCCAGACGGTTACATTAGATGATAGAAAATTATTGGTGGAAGTCGCGTATCTGATTTTTTATGACATATACATTATAATTTGATCTTCGAAACGCATCAGTAAATTTGACTGCCGGTAATTTTGCTAAGTTGTACAACCGGTTTTATACTATACTAGTGATGCTTATCTATCGTTCGCAAATTTGATTTAAGGAATTTTTATAATCACCCAGACAAACTGATTGTTTAAGTTTTGTAATTTTCATCGTCTGTGGAACTACCGAAAATCGCTTCATAGTCCTTTAGCGGGTTCGTCCTCACAGTCCGATATCTATGGTGCAGTTTACATATTGCGCTTCTCTTCGGTTCCTCTTCTGTATCCATGACTTTTTTTAAAATGAAATTATTAAGAGTAGAAATAGTGATAGATTGCAGTTTATTAGAATTTAAAGACAATAACAACAAAACTATGTCAATATATATAGACCACATTCTATCATGCGAATTCTGAATGGCTAACACAAAGTTATTTAATCTATTGAAAACAAGTTCGTATTGACTTATTTCAAAGTTCTCTTTATACGTGGATATCATGCTATAACTTAGAGTCTACAAATCGATACTTTAATATATTATTTAATAATTCGCCATAATCATCATTTCTGTCAGTAAATGACTATTTAATTAAAATAATAAAATATAAGCAATTAACGTTTTTTTCGTTAAATAAGCAGTTTGTGATTGATGCTTGGCTGCCTTACTTCTGCTGTATAATTTATTTACGCGTGACGAAAGTTTCAAAAATGGCATTTTCGCAGTCGGCATTTCCAGTAATGTACACTATACACGAGATTACGCATATATACATTGTGGTTTGAATCTCGTTAGCAAGTTTGCTGTGATACTTTGATGATGGTTATGGGAGGTTGAAAAGTGTCGGTGTGTGACTAATCGTAGTTTCACTATATTGTGCACCTTATTATGTACAATGGGATAAGCGTTTATCTCAAGTTCGCAAATATACTTTAAATAATTTTTATTGCCACTCGCGCAATCAGTGATTGTTCCAATAGCTGTACTGTCTGACAAAATCTTTCTACAAAACTGATCAAAAAAACGAAAGTCGGTTGAAATCGAGCAACATGCAGAGCCCGTTACAGAGATCCAGTCAATTCTGTTTTATCGGCAAAGGCTATTCAAGGACACGGCGTGCGGAGCACCACAATTTTCATTCAAAACTATTGGCAATATATCTAAAATTTGAAATATGGTGTCTTATGGCCGAGAATCCATTTGTCCATTCAAGCTTAAGCATACATACATGTGTTCATTCACGAATGTATAAGTTTCTGTATGAATGCATGCATGTACGAAGGTAGGTCGTATGAATGTATGCATGTATGTATGCATGTATGTATGTATGTATATATGTATGTATGTATAAATGCATGGCTATGTGTTTATATGTATGTATGTATATAGGTATGCATGTATGTATGTATGTATGTATGTATGTATGTATGTATGTATGTATGTATGTATGTATGTATGTATGTATGTATGTATGTATGTATGTATGTATGTATGTATGTATGTATGTATGTATGTATGTATGTATGTATGTATGTATGTATGTATGTATGTATGTATGTATGTATGTATGCATAGCTTATGTATATACTTATTTATATATGTATGTATGTACTTATTATGTTTGTATTTGTATGGCTGTTTGTGTGCTTATATTTATGTATGCATTTATGATTTTAGGCATGTAAGTATGCGTATGTATGCCTTTTTTATGTGTTTATTTTGTAATGTTACGTAAATTTTGGCTAGATTACTTAGTTGCCTATATATGTGTGTACTAAACGTATATGTGTCTTATATAGTCTCAACTAGAGCATTCATTTTTTCTTAAATATGTTAAATAATTTTATATTGATAATATTAATGCAAAATCAACCGTAGCCTCAAACGTCTCATGTCTAGATATATAAATTTGCGCATTTCTGGATAGTGTATTGTATTGCTTCTATAGTAAATTATTTTCGTTCCACTTCAGTAGAAGCTGTTAGGAAATTCGATCAGCTTATTTCTTATTGAAAATTGAGAAATCTATTCAATAGAAAAAAATGTTAGTTATCTATACGGAGAATATAAAATGCCTCTACATGATATCAATTGCGTGTTCACTCAAGAACGGAGAAAGGGTTAGGTAAATATTTCAGCATGCTAAGCTAATACACTTTGTTTGGAGAATGTATGCTAAAAATCTCTCGTTACTCATAAGTATTATCAATTTTAATATAGAAAGGACTACTCACATCAGCAATATCAAAATTAGAACACAATACAGATATACTGAGTTCTCAGGATTTTATGATATTAGAAAAGTGAAATAAATACACGTTAATCGAACTTTGTAGAAAAGGTAATTCATCCAGTAGATCGGTTTGGTCCTTATTGGGAACTCATCATGTACTGGCCAGAATTTGCCGCGGACAGGGCTCGATCCTGGGCACGTCTGCTTCGGAATCTGGTTCACTAATCACAGACCCACCAGCCGCATAACCGGTCTATTGGATGAGTTGCCATTCCTACACTGTACAATTCTTAGTTTATACTGACATACGCAAGTAATTAGTGGTTCAGGTGCTTATATCAGGATCGCAACCCTGATTACAGTAATTGTTATCACTGCCAGCGCAACCAATGTTCGTTTGATTATACAAATGTTCATTTCAATACCACTTTTCCATGTAGTGTGGTGTCTGTTCAGTAATGACAGATTGAGGATGGTTAGTTCGAACTTTGGGTCTAAATGGATGCCATATGAGCTCCACCTAAAGTAAAAAAAAAAGACTAAATAAGTTACATTAGTTAGTATATAATTGCAAATTGTGTGTAGTGAGCGGCAATGTGGCTCAGTGGTTAGAGCTGCAAATTCCGAAACAGACGTGCCCAGGTTCAAGCCCTGTCCGCGGAAAATTCTGGCCAGTACGTGATGAGTTCCCAATAAGGACGAAACCGGTCTACTGGATGAACTGCCTTTTCTACTTTATACAATCCAATACAGGTGGGCACAATACTATTCAAATAATTTAATGAGAAAACAGAATTTTGATATTAGAAAGATCATTAAACAGCTATATTTAATTCTAAATTTCGCTATAGGATCCCTATGGTGATGGTGATGCGTAAATAACTTTCCAATGCATAGGTTTATAAATTATTCTGCCATTAATTTATTTCATATTCAAAAGATTATGGATATACTGCGTCTGTAAAATAGAAAAAAATAATGATCCCACTGTGCTACATAATAGTAGACAATACATTTTTGAATGTCGTAAGCTTATCTTACACAATTTTCCTCATTATCTTAACAAGCTTGTGAACTTTTAAATGAGCAAACCAACTAATCTTCATCTTATTTACATAGCGTATGAAAAGTTTCTTGTGCTTATAGGCTGAAAAAATTATATTGATACGCAATCAGCTTTCAAATGGCGTCCCTTTGATTTTTTCTATCTATCCATTAAAACGATGGCTTGTGGTGAAATTAATTGACATCTGCCACTATTGCGTAAATTTGCCGATTTAAAAAATGCTCACTAAGCAAATCAAATTTTGTGGTCTTGAACTAATGGGTAAAAGTATAGAAATTGTTATATTATTCATATGCAGGTTAACCTGATAACTGGCAATTAATTTTAAATTGCGTTTTATCTGGATTATATGCATTTTGTTTGATCACTTTTTTACGAAAAAAATATTTTTCCATTCCACCTTCTTGATGTTAAGCGTAATTATTTTCATGTCCGTTTTTACACAGCAAGCTTTGAAACCACTTTATTATTAGCTAATTAATGGAAAACTCGGTGGAGACCCTTATATACCTAATGGTAGAGTTTCCCATAAGTTTACTTGTCAAAAACCATTATAAATCCAGTATCTGGTTATTAACTAAATGGCCCATTTGAATTTTCTTTAAAGGTATAAAATTTGAATATCAATTATCTTGGTTCTGTCTGCTTGTTGTTTCACTATACTGACATAAAATGATAATTATTGTTGATATATTTCATCAATTTTGGAGGAAACTGATCTGTTATGGGCTATAAAAAATCTATTCGCATTTTGTTAAAGATATGTCTAATTTTCAAAAGATATACCACTGTTATTCTTTGTGGTACCATTTTACTTCCCGCTTGCTCTCGTTTTTTATCACTTTCCATGAGGTTATTTTGGTAATAAAATATTGATTAACAATTATCGAAATTGGGTTGGCTTTAATATTTTTAAAGTAAAAATGATCAGGATATTGAATTTCAATAATTTTGTATCAAATTCCATTTGTAAAATCAAAAAATACATTTATTGTATCATTGGTACTCTGGCTAGACTATCTCGATACCTTGAAGAAAGACTTCTCAATAGTTTCCTTGACTTCTTTGTTGTTCTTACTTTCACTATAGTTAAGTTTTCATCATTTTATTCTCCTATTAGAAATTGCTTTGCCACATCGACCTCGAACGTTTGATGAAACAACTCG
>JAQBSW010005543.1:0-56452 GCA_029291075.1 Eudiplozoon nipponicum
TATTTAACCAGTTGTCGAACAACATAACTAAACTAACGTCAGCCGCAACGCACTGACGCGTTTCGACCTTCCTTGATCATCATCAGAGTACGACGGCAAACTGACTATCGTGGATCAAACTGCATTGAATATATATGGAAATCAAATTTAGATATGCAGCTCTCACCTCTAGCAGTCTTGCATACATTGAACTTGACTGGAAATGTCGGCTGCACAATTTCTATGCAGTCACGAACATAAATTGTTTGTAGCTTTCGCCACATATACATATATAGGCAATACAATTTAACAATAAATCAAGTATGCGAGTTTGAATTAAACACCAATCCCATTGTATTTAACCAGTAGTCGACTTGCGGTAGTTTTCTTATATTGTTCGTCGACATTAAATACAATGGAATTGATGATTACTTAAAGCTTCCAAATTGATTTAAAAATTATTTATTATTTGTTTACTGCTATAAATGAGTAAACTTTGTTTACTCAGTAAACAAATCTGGAAACAATTCTGTTGCGTGATTTTGCAAGAAATTTGTCAACAGAACGCTCGGTTTCATTGGTCCAGTGTATTAAATTTTCAATTTGTGTTGACAAAGTTCATGCGGATTAATTTGCTTAGTTACTAAAGAGATCCGTTATTCTAAAATCATTTGTTTATCTGTTCAATAATTTTAATTTCAATTTTAGGCGCTATAAAACAGGATCAGTTAATATTAGTGAGGTGCAACTCAAATTAAAATGTTGATGTTTAAATTAGTATTTGTTTTATACCCACTGACTTGCTTTATATCAGGTACCATTGGAATTTGTTATTAATCTTAGCGTCCTCATGTGACGTGCACTTTCTAAACTTTGTGAAGCTGCATGGTATGACAAGCAATAGAAATGAATTTTACTTTAGTTTAAATGAAAATTCCATTAAAGTCGATGGAAGCTTAAATCGTACCTTTATTTTACGAATTACTCGTATTTTAAATTTTGCTAATCCCAAGCTCATCTTTCATTGCCTCGTGGAAACACTACATAACGATTTTCGGATTATTGATGCAGAGTTTTGCTTCACGGTAAGTATTGCGGCTTTAGCCGTTGATTATATATATCAGCACTTAATTTGAGATATGTATAATATGGTTTCGATTTCAAACATGCCACCTCTCATTGTCAAAAAGAGAACACTAAATCAGAACATCAAAAACTAATCAGTGCTTAATCAATAAAGTATCATTTTTTTCATCGTCTCTAAAAAATTTCATTTGATGTTCTGAATATATTAAGCTGCTCATTCATATTTTAAGAATTGCTCTTATTGTATGGATTGTTTCTGCTCGTATATTTATTGACTATAGAATTTAATCGCTACATATGATAAATTAATTTTTCCAATTAATTTCTCTTACATAAAAGGACGAAAATGACTTTTTCCAGTCTACTGGTGCTAGGGTGATTATATCATTTACTTAGTCCTACGGAAGTTTCCTCGGCCTTCCTGACTCACGGTAATAAGCCAGGATGTCCTGATACTGCTCTTCTCACGTTTGAGACAGTGTGTTGACGATCCTAAAATTCCAGCAAAAACTGAAAACAATCGTCGATTATACCTCATCATGCCAAAGAACCTACAAACCTGGCGCACGGTGTGGATCTCCATAACGTCCTTGATGGCTCAGATTTTGTCATTAAAGGGTTTAACTCTGTCTTTGGGAAGTGTATGTCCAAGATATTTAGTCGAAAACATCTAATTTTGCTCTTTTTGTGTTTGACCATTAAAATTTATTATTCTACTCAGGTCAAATTCGTTTTCAATTTTTGCGGTGTTCCTCACACGTTCGACTAAAAATAATTATGTCGTTGATAAACATCTTCGCAAGTCGACAATTCTATATGATTTCTTTAGCAAATTTTGTAATCTTTGACTAACATTTTCAAACCCAAAGGGATTCGAAGAAATTCATGTGACCATCATGGACATCTGACTGCAGTGATTGACAAAGATGTTACCTCCATCGGTATCTGATATTGCAATTTCTTTAAATCTAAAACAGAATAAACCTCATATCCCATTATGTTTCGGAGCGGAGTGCCCTGGTTAGGGAAAGGATGCGAATAACCCACAGTCATTCAGTTTAATAGACAATAATTCCCAGAAAACATCCAATGTCTCGGTTCAGACTTCGTAAATACAAATATTGTGGAAGCAAAATTGTAATTTAATCCAGAAATTCGCTCTTCGGGCAATGGGTATTATTCGGCCACGGGCAACTTTATATTGTTTTATGCCAACAGCTGGGCCTCATGTGAACAAGGCAACAGAGCGATCAAATCTATTGTGTGCTCTACTTCTACTTTCAATCCATTTCGTTTGGTACTAAAAGTTTGGAACACTGTAAGATGTTTCTCGACGATAATGGCAAAGTTACTTTCGCCCACGGAACGTGTAAAGAAGCTGATCTAACCACTGAAATATCAAAAAACAGTGTGCGTTAACGCCCCCGACTTCTCCAATGGCCCTAGTTTTATAATCTTTTGAAAAATTGAAATGAGTCAAGCAATCCATCCCAGTGATACGATTCGTGACATAGTCTACCAGAAAATTCCACCTAAAAAAGAATTGCAATCCCAAAGATACTGAAAGTTCTTAATTCTTATATCACCTATCGGACAACTATTTGCTGTTATAGTTGATAATTAAACAGGAAACAATCTGCTTCGACAACATCTGATATAATTATGCTTATTTCAGTACTCTTATATATGAGAAAATCTAGATCCATCAAATAATCTAAAATTATGAATTTATAAAGCCCGGCAGCGTTATCAAGATCTCCACTTAAGCAAAAGCAAGCACGTTTAGTAGAGAAGATTGTAGCGTTCTATTTTCCCAAAATCCTCACCCAAATATGTAATGGGTAAAAGGCGTAATACCGCCTCCCTCTGACGAAAATCTAGTAAAATCAAAACGAGAATGCACCAGATTATTTTTTATATTCGTGTTATTTTCGTAATGTCATTAAACTTTACATTTGAAACCTGACCAGGCTTTTACCATAGTCAATATGTCGTCGACATATTCGGCCAGCCTGATAATAGCTTTAATATTGTAACGGCTCAGAACAATGAGAATTTCCAAGTTCGTGTGGCTGTTGGATTACCTGGACTCCATGGAAGTTTTCCATATACTTCTGTCTATCAATAATAGTTCAGGTCTTCATGTTCGCATCCTATTCCCGAACAAGAATTTTAGACGACAATCTCTCGATTTTCAAAATTATATTTAAAGTTATTTCAATGACGACAGAGTTGGATAGATAAACAGACGTGAAAACTGAAGTGTCATTTCCAATTTGCGTCATCGCCACGTTCCTTATTAATTGGTCCGTTGTTTGGATCTAATAGGATCTAAATCCATCCCAATGATATTTCCTTTAGCATCAACAAGCAAAACGTTCAACTTAAAGGAAGCCTTTTACAACAATGTATAATATTTATTGGTTAAATGGCGTAACACCGCCTCCTACTGATAAGTGGCCAGTACACACTAAACGAATGTGCACGATATTATACGTTCAATTTATGCTCCTTGAGTTATCTTTCTGGACGTATTTGAACTTATTTGTAACTAGGTCACCAATACCTAAAACAAAATTGCGTATATATTAGTTCTCTAATATAGCCATTATCTAAGTCATTAAATAAAAGTTGTCTTATGTTAGCACATTGTTTAACTAGCCTTCATTTATCTGCTGACTAAAGACGATGGTGAAAATTCTGCTGTAAGGAAACTTAACTCTTAACTTCCTTTGTGGGCAAATAGAACAAAAACATTTATTGTAGATGAACATTGTTTGTATTACAACAAAATAACCAAGAATAAATATTGATGATAAAATAAACTATAGTTGTGTAAATAAAAATATGTCTCAGAAGGGCCTACGTAATTTTGCTTTGGTAAATCACCCACCGCAAAATTTCACGTTGTTTACATCAAGTTTAAGTCCAACTCGATGGCCAGGTCTTCTCATTTCTTCATTAAATTTTGAAGTTTTGCTGTAATGTCTTTCGCCCTTGATATTCCGACGTACTTGCTGTTGGTTGACATTATGATGGCAAATGTTTTTAATAGTTTGCGATTCCTGTTATAAATGGAGTCCGAATACGGAACTCAAATGCAGACTGGAATCGATTACTAAATAGAAGTGTATGATTTCTTTCGTAGTCATTAACAAAAAAATTCAAACTCTGGCTTCAGAGTGGACTGCAGCGCGTTCGTTCTTACATTGGCATGCTTACATGTTTCCATGGCTTTGGGGGTATAAATAGGCGGATGGTGTTCTCTAGTAGGCTGTGAAAGCAAACGATTTATAACTCGCCGTGTACGCTACCTTGTGTCGTGAAATAATTCATCCTTGAAAATTGACAGCTTTCTTAAAAATGTCTCTGTGCTATCAAGTTGAGCAAAGACATAAGCAAATCATTTGCTTGACGATAAATTGACCAAGACAGTGCCTTTTATCCGCATAATAGCTGCTGAGTTTGAACGACATCAATGTGCGTACAGATACAGTATTCCAACTATTCGCTTAGAACAAAGTAATTCTGGACTATAGTGTAAGTAATTTATATATATATATATATATATATATATATATATATATATATATATATATATAAGATATTAATAAAACATCAAATAACTTTGAAATATACATAAAAGGCAAAGATGGTTTTAATTTTCAGGTAAAAATTCATTTACAATCTGACCCATACATGTAGCCCAAAAAATAAGAACCACGCCGAACTTGTCATTTCTATAAGTCCAGCACAATGATCACCACATTGGGTGCCATCTAACAAACCAGCACAATAGATCACTGTTCGGGCGCCATTTTTACCAGCCCTTCTTTAGCTAGAACGCTCTTAGCAATCTAGCAAGCTCTTGCAATATATTGAACAAGTTACATTGTAGTAATATTAATTAAACCTTCTTATTAAACATTATTATTCATTATTAACCATTATTATTAATAAACATTATTAAACATTCTTATTAGAGACATGATCAATTGAAACTGACAAACAATTCGGTTTCAATAATTATGACACAGAGAGCGCGCTTGAGCTATTTGAGACAGAAAATTGTAGGAAATAGACTGTCTGTGAATTGTTAAATACTTTAAGTGACGTTGAATTGTACGTGTAATGGAACGCACGCTACCTATGGCATCACAAATTCTTGTTTGCTCTAGATGATTTATGAAGTGCTATTGGTTGTAGCCACTTGTGGCCTAGCAGAAACATGGATATCCTGCATAGTTATATTAGTTTATAGTGTATGGATATTCTGAATGACTACAGGCGACCAGAAAAAGGGAAAATTGCATTGATATGTAATGTGCTTTCTCATCCTGGACATCTGACAATCATCGTCTAATTACCAGGATATGGTCGATCCGAGTATGATGACATGTCACCATCTCATCTCGATTCATCATGCACCTACACCTTGCGGAAATTTGACGTTTGATGTGCGACAGAAGCAGCTATTCAAGAAGGTTTTGATCAAAGACATTTTTAGATAGTCATATACTTGTGCGCTTAGTTCAAACCTTATATTTGAGCTGAGCAATTCGTTTGACTGCGTCCAGCCTATGACACAGAGTACACACTATATTACTATATATTGATTTTCAATATGGACTGGCGCTTCTTCTGATTTCTCCTTGTTATGCTTAGTCCTGCATTAACAGTGTCTTTCGTGCAGGATTATATGTTGACAGATGAGATTCTGGGACTTGTGCTTAGAGCCGAACTATTTACAACACAACAAGCAGCTATACAATCTGCAGTCCCATGATTATTCCATTTAGAAAACAACCATAAGCAATATTATCAAAGATTCACATGGAATGAACGCACTAGCGATCATTTACAGACGACATATAACTATAAATTCCATGTTTTTTTCGGCACTGGATCCTTAGTGTATTATGGTGGTATAACGTTGTGCATTAGTAGAAGTAGTATGTCAGCGACAGCTCCTTGATTACCTTTAAATCTATTTGATTTCGGTAAGCGGCTCATAGTTGATAATTAAACATAGAGAAATCTATCTCTACCTTATCTGATCGGAGAGCTGGCTTTGCGCGCATAGAAAACAGCTCAAACAATTTTACAATACTTGATTGTGCGGGTGGTGGACACAATTATTTAAATCAAGTTTTCGAGTTTGAAGTAAAAAAAATCCCATTTTATTGGACCAGTCTTCGAACAACATAACTTCAAGCTCACAAACTTGAATTAAATATATGCTACCACCACTCGCGAAATCAATTATTGTTAAATTGCATTGCCTATACGTGTATATGTGGCGAAAGCTGCAAACAGTTTATGTTTGTGACTGCATAGAAATTGTGCAGCCGACATTTCCAGTCGAGTTCAATGTATGCGAGACTACTAGAGGTCAGAGCAGCCTATCTAAATTTGGTTTCCATATATATTCATTGCCGTTTGATCCTTGATAGTCAGTTTGCCGTCGTACTCTGATGATGATCATGGAAGTTCGAAACGCGTCAGTGATTTGCGGCTGGCGGTATTTATGTTATGTTGTTCGATGACTGGTTAAATTAAATGGGATTCGTGTTTACTTCAAGCTCAAACAATTATTCCATAATCACAGACATAATGCATAAAATCCTGGAGAGTTTCAGATACCAGATTAAGCTGAATATGACCGTCTTGCCTGCTATCGTGTAAAGCCTATAATCTTATGGCCTCTGATATATCCTATGTAATCACAACTAATAGCCTTTCCGCCGGCACCTCTCTACAACTTCTACTTGTAGGAGCTACCCGTATTTCCAACAAATCTTCTTCTGACCTCCAGATGCATGCTTCCTCTAGGTATCGTTTTATTCGTGGATGTAGGGAGCCCTCACTATGACACTTTCAAAGATGCCAACAATTTCGATGCAAAAGCACCACTTATGCGGCTCATCATTGCATCTTCACTTGGTATTGCACAATGACATCGCGTTTGAGATTCAAATATGCGCTTGATATCACTCACAACACACTGTAGATCACACTTAAGTTTGTTAGGTATAAAGTGTTTTTCTGATTTCTTGCTCAACATAGGAGTCTGCAGTCACAGGGTGCACTTGTGGCTCATGTTATTGGTACATCATGCACAATTCTTTAAATTTCGCTAGTACAGAAATCTACATTTCCGAATAAATCCAATGTAGATGGTTGTTGTAGTACTAGAATATCCCACTCATAAGCTTTCGTTCTAAATTTGTAATATAAATTATGCAAAGGTCGACTACCAATCCTGTCCTTATTTATTTGTCCAGATATATGCGCCGCTCCTTTGAGCTGATATTTCATTTTAAGTTCATTAACGAAAAGCTCAAGTGCGTTAGGTGGTTTCTTGTTCATATTGTGTAATACGAAACGCGAAATGTTGCTCTTTGGTTTTTCTGGAAACGAGCACCAAACAGAGACAAACAGAAAAATACTTTGCAATCCAATCCCTATAGCTGAATGGTTTAGAGGTAATTCGACAACTAGAAATAATGCTATATTTGCGACTGGCACGGTCGCAATCTGTTGGAGAGACAGTCGCTGACCATTATTTGGTGAATATCAAAATATGAGTCATCCTGGTTCGGATGTTAAGAGAAGGCTATTACAAAAGCGCCATTTTTTGCCTAGCATTCGCCGAGATATTACCTAATTGGTTAAATCACATCGGCCGTGTCAACTCTCAAATTTCTTTCGTTATATCCACTCAGATTTTGGCCGTTTCGAGTTGTCCAACGCTGGTTTTAGATTTATCGGTGTTGACTTAATCACTCTTCCTAAAGTAAGTGGTTTCCTGTATTGCAAGCCAATAATTGATCGAGACACAAGATGGCTTGAGGTAATACCACTAACTGACCAAGACACGGAGACCATTAACTATGCGCTATTGCTACAATGGGTGGCAAGATATGGAGTCCAAGACGTAATCCAAATTTCCTGACACTTATAATTCAAGGAAACTTTAAATTCATGGGAGTTGGTGTGCGAAGAGCAACAGCATTTAATTCTATATGTAACGATCTTATGGTACGAGTTCATCGAGAGTTAAAGGCGGCACTATGTGCGTCTAGCGACGAACCCGACTGGCTCACTGCACTCAAACACTCCGTATACGATCAAGGTATCGTGATGGCACAAAAACATCAGTCGCACAGGTCACTTTCGGTCACAGACCGCAACTTCCCAAAGATATAATGAACAGTTTTGAAGTTAGTGGTTAAACACAGCGGCAGAAGTTAGACACCAACTAAAGCGTGTTCTAAATAGTCTGCGTGCTCAACCAGCGCGAGAACACCATCCGCCAGTATGTATTTCCAAAGCTTTAGACACATGTAAGCAATTCTGTTAACAATTAGACGCTGTTCAGTCGACATTAAAGCCAGAGTGTACCGGACTTCATCTGATAATCAAGCGTGATCTAAAGTTATTTGTGATTGATTATAATGGCTAACGGGGCTATGGCGGTGGTGTCACCCGGGCGTGGTGGATTTCCGACCGGCAATCGGATCTCCTATACAAAACCACATGAGCCTGACGACGGCACCATGACTCGGCGTGTGTTCCCTGTCACAAAAGGGTTCAACAGCCACAGGATTACATGGATGCCTGGACAGTACCCCGTTCTTCCGAATGACGAGTGAGCTCTCAAAAGCCACTGGCAACCATGCAACTTACTGCTGCCTTGGAGACTGCGCTTGGATATGCAAAGGCTAGAGGTGCGTCCTCGATCAAAAAGCCGAGTATTGAAGGGACACCACTTGTACCAAATTCACAAGAAACTCCATGAAATGTGGAGCCGGCTTATCCTCCAAATAGAGTCAGCCGCAGTAAAGTAAGTAAGTAAGTATCTTGTTACTTGGTAAGAGGGCCTCAGACACCAGTGTCGCATTTGCAAAGTTACTAAATTGTTCGCAAAATAAGAGAAATCTGATTGACCATTTAAACTGGGATTCTCATCCTTCTTAGCTGCCTCACTTAGCCTAACTTTCCGTAAGCTCTTGTTCACGTGCTATGTGTCCCCATACTTGTCGTTCTAGCTCATCGCGTCAAAAATAATGCTTCATATAAATAGTCTTCTAAAAATTATTATGTGTGATAGCGCGCTATTCAATTGAATCTCGTAGTGCTTCGAAACGAAAGGTAAGGCATTTAAACAAAGAACTGATTTCGAATTACCCAAATTTAAAATTGTTATCCTTCCTGGTATATAAAGTAGTTTAATACTCGTTACAAAACTTAAGAAAATTTGTTGATTTAGTATACAGCCAGTTTAGAAAGAAGGAAAGAGGTGAATACCATCTCTTTATTAGACAAGAACGAAATCAAAACTCCAACCAAATTTCTAAAACGGTTTGACATGGTAAAAAAATTACAACGGAAATTTTGTCAAATCATAAATTTTACAGAAAAATTAAATAATTTTCACAGAAACCAGCGGAAAACTTAATTATCTTGAAATAAAATTTAATTTTTAATTGGGAATTGCTAATTACAATAACACATTCGCCCCTTTTGAAGAGGCTCACAATTTTGCTATCGATAACTTTTTTTTTTCTGATTACAATCTTTTTTAGAAAAATGCAACCACACAACCTGAATGTCATAGTGCAAGACATGAAAACATCACAATTGGAAATCGCAATTTCACTGTTGAAGGAAATTTGACTAATGTTAAGTTATTTAATAATTTACTCTAACTAGGATTTTCATTTCATTCGCAATGGACATATGGTCTTGCGCCTCTAGATGGATTTTATAATTGCAAACTTAGCACTAAAAACGGCGTGATAGTTTCAAATCAGCTTGAAGTGAGAGACCAATGGTACTATCATAGTAAGTCGCGCTTGCATGAGGTTTGAGTTACTTTTGCTGTAAATAGAAACAAACTTACGTTATTTTATTTTATTTTTTAGTTTCAACAGTTAAGCGGAGTGTTAGAAAGCAGACGGTTTATTTGAATGAGTTTACAGTCAATAATTTGCCATTATCTATTGATTGTGGGATTCCGGATCGCGCTAAAGAAATCTATCCGGATTGGCTTAATTTAGAAAATGGTGGTCTGTTTAAGTGGGTGGGTTGTTATCTGACATCGGAAATAAATAATCTAAATTGCTATGATGTCCGAAACATTCGATTGGACACTTATTTCGAATATCAGGTTTATTATAACGGTAAGACATTGATGATAATAAATTATTTAATATTTGTAATTGTAGATTTCGTTATTTAGTTTATTACAATTGCTTATTGTATGACTAATTAGAATTTTTATGTTAGCCGATACACAGGTTTGTTAGGCTTAGATGACAAAAACACAAAGGTTTTGCCTTATGTGACAGATTTAAATGCTTAAATTTTGTCTGTTAAACTAGTTCTAATCTACCTATGTGGGTTCTGGAGGTATATTTAATTTACGGCATCCGAAGTTGTTATATTGTAAATTAAATGCCGTACGATGTCACAAAGTCAGTTAGGTGCCAAGATAGCTGAGATTAGTACAATTGGTGCCCTCATTAGGACCGATATTGCTTTCTCCGGCAAATAACTAGAAATTCATTTAGTGTAGCAATGTCTATAAATACTCCTAGACTCTTGAGACTACGTCTGGTTGACTGGCTGTTGTTCCTTCTGCTGCAGCGTTGACATCACTGGCGAGAGACTGCGTGAATGATGAGTACTGTCTCGTTGAAGATCTTTGACAACACCGTGGTAACTGTCACAAGTAAAGGTCCAATAAGTAATGTTGCTCAGTCCTACTGGTTGCGCAGCAATAAGATTGGCGTGCCTGACATTTACATGGTGTATGAAGCAAGTCCAGAAGTCAGCGTAGGTGAAAAGTCAGTGTGACAGAAGACGGCACGCACACGTAGTGGACGGAAGAAAGCAAACGTAAACACTGACTGGCATGGTAAATTCACGTACCTAAATAGCTTGAAATCGAAAGCTCGCACGCCATTGGTTAACGGCAAATTTTGCTTGTTTTAATTGGTGCCGCGTAAATTAAATTTGAATTTCATTTACGCAATATATCGGCGAATTATTCTTCAGTCGATACATCAATTTACTCTCTGAAAAAAGAAAAACGTTTCTCTTGGCGAGGCTTCATAAGAAATATAGGGCAGAGTACGAACCAAGTTAAGCAACTGGATATTATTCTAGTTCATAGATATTCAAATATGTACCGTAAATGCTGGGCTGATGTATGCCTGTTGGTTGCTTCAACAATGATATGATGGCAAATAATCACTAGGAATTGCTACACAAAATGTTAGGTGAAGTAACCGGTCATACCGCGTCAGACAACAAAGGGCAGTGTAAGGTTTGGAAGCCGCAACGTGAGGATTTCAAGGTAGATTGCCACTGAGGTTGCCAGGTTTATGGTGAAACCTGGGTAGGCTGGATTGCCGTCAATGTGTTGGAATACGACAAAAGGAGCGGGTGTGTGCTCGACGATGTGGTCATGATATCAGTAGAATGGTCACTGTGCAACTGATGAAGTTGAGATATGCATTGAAAGTGTTGCTACCCAAAGGCGTTAGCTCCAAGTAGCTGTTCATACTAAAAAAGCAGTGTGAGCTCAGCTGTTAGCCATACGTTGCAATGTAGAAATATATACATGAAAATCGAAAGGTAACGACAAAGTGCACTCAAACATTGCCGCAGAAATGGCATAATACCAAAGAACTGTACAAAAGTGCTACACAATTGTTAACTAAGAACATCTGGTTATATTACATGAGACAATTAAGTGTAAGAAGAGAGATGTATCATGGGAATTCATAGAGGTTACTTTGCGTGACATAGAGCGCAGTTAGTGCGCATAAATTTAAAAGTTTGATACGTAAAATAACGAAAAAGTAATGTTAAAAATATCGTCAGTGACGTAATCTATTAATAGGGTGATATTTTAGGCAAATAGAACCTGAGACGTGTTCAGAAGGTTGTATATTCCCTGGATCAGACGTTTTAGAAAACGGTTTCAACCTGTATTTGCTTATAGAGGTAGGTGTCGCACCTTGCATGATAATAAAGTATTTTGGCTGGTTTAGCAAAATTGGGTTAGAGCCCCGATACTTTGGTTATAGTGGTGCAACGGCAGTGTTTTTGCGAGAGAAAACTCTCTAGCAGCTGAGTAGCTGCGGGTGAACGGAAAGTGGGCGAGTATTATATCTCGGCTGCTGGTCAAACATGTTACCGAAATGAAGTCGGAGACGTGTAGCTTCACCTTGTGGGCCATCCTGTGCGGATAGTTGACGTGGGAGTTAACTAGGCAGGCGAAGATTCATGCCATACAAGAGTTGTGAATCACATGAATCGTAAGGTGGTTTTGAAACGATCGAATGAGAAAAAACTGCCTCTGTCAGTGATGACCTCATTAGGAACATAAGAATGGGATATCAATGCAAAGATAAAACCGTTAGTTACTGCGTCTGCAGAAATGGTGCCAACAGATAATGTCTCAGGCCAATGTGTTGATCTATCAATCATAGTTGGAAGGTAGCTGAAACCTTGAGCAATTGTCAGATGAACTATGTCGATGTGGACGATGGCTAGTCGAGAAGTAGTTCGGAAATGTTGTAATTTAAAACAAATGGCAAATGGCACAAACGGAGACCCATCGTTAAGCGCTCTGCCTGAGCCTGTGACCCCAGAAACGATCTGTAAGAAGTCGGACAGTAGCCTTGCTTCGTGGTGATGAATTAAGGGAATTGAGGCTAAATGTTTCTATGAATACTAGTCGGCAGAACTGGCTTTTTGGGCTGCGAACCCGTGAAATAAACAAATGTTAAGCCTTTCCAGAGAGGACATAGAAAATTCATGGGGTGAGTTGCTATTGATCTTTGAATGTGAGTGTCACTGCGCTGTTCCGTTCGTAGGAGGGATGGAGTCAGTTCAGGTTCACTTAGTGTCACGGAGTTGACATTGATTGGTTACGGCGAAGGTGGTTGTAGCGAGACGACTAGCCTGGAAAAGGCGTATGAAATGAAGTTTTGCTCTCCCTTGACATGAAAGATGTAAAATTTCCATTTGGTTAGACGGGAATACTGTCTTTCTACTCTAGCAGTGTACTTGGCGATGGTTGAAATGACGTTTCAAAATGTGCTAACTAGTGGTGCAGGATCTGCTGATGCCAATGATATTGATAAAATGGCGCACTGTGTCGTGGATGGCAAGGAATTCTCAACCGATAGTGTCGTATCTCGTTTCTACTGGTTGAAAAGTACATGAGTAGAAACTGATAGGCTTCCAAACTCTTTCGATCTCTTGTTCCAACGTGGCCTCAATAGCGAATTCAGAAGCATCTATCTTGCGTTAGCATTGTAGAATGTTCTAATGAATAGATGGCAAGTTCAAATAATTCAGATGACCAAATAATGGTGTAGTTCTTGCTGAGTCAGTTTTGATTCGCAGGTGCTTACACAAAGGAATAAGTTGTCTTGAAAGACAGGTAAGGAACTTCAGATAGTAATATAGGACTCCGAAAATTTTCTGCAGCTTGTTAACACTCTTCGGTTATTTGATATTCCTGATTAAACTCGCATTTGACTGCAAAGGTTGAATATCTTGTGGCGTGATACGATGCCCTATTTGGCATTATATTCTAAATTTAGACTGAATTAAATTATGTCTTCGGGATATGACATACAGTAAGCAGTGTGGTCGCAAAGTATGTTGAAATTTCTGTGTAGCACACTTGTGTCCAAAAGGCATGTAAAGATTTTCCAAAAGGCCAAATGAAATTATGACCGCAGTCTTTTCAATATCTTCTGGCGCTACCGGAATGTGGTGGTAGGCTTGCCTAAGATGAATCACTGAGAAGAAATTGCTGTCGTTGAGTTTTTGAAATAAGGTGTTAATATTGGGAATAGTATATAAATCAGATTTTGTCATTGAATTTAACTTGAGGCAATCTCCGCAGGGATTGTACGATCCGTTTGACTTGGAGACTAAGTGCAGTGGTGACACCCATAAACTTTTCGATGGTCTGATGATTCTCTCTTCCAAGAGCCTTAAAAATTCCTCTCAGGCATCTTGTAGTTTAGCCTATTAATTGCACTTGGTTGTCTTTCTGTGACGATATGGTGCATCGTGTTGGAGACTCGTAGCTCCGGCGTGTTCTCGAAGCGCTGTTGATATCTCTGCTGAATGACGCACTAAGTTTGGATGAATGACCCGTAACTGCAAACGCGCGGAGATAAGTGTCCAGAAATTTCGCTCAAGTCCGGTGGATGGGTCATTGATCTTTTGATTGGCAAGATCAACAATAAGCCGAAATTTCAACAGGAAATCAAGGCTTCTATGTTGTGTGAGACTGTGGTGGCGAAGAAGTTGTGTGAAAATTCACGCCGTAAACCTACGTTGAGTGTGCAATACCGACAGACATAAGTAGCTATGGTCTCTCCTGTAGCTGTTGCGATTAAAACGCCTAGCGACATCTAGGCCATTTAATCACTCTTCAGAATTCACACTGAAGCACTTTTTTCTACGATGAATAATTTGCCACTTTTAAATCAAGAAGATGAAGAATTTCGTTAGGCTGTTTGTTTGGGACAGGCAAACAAATAGGCTGATGATTGCGACTGACAATATCAGTTTGGCGCTATATGTTGCATATTCGTCGTGGACTAAAATAGTCAATAGGAATGTCAGATTGTAAGTGATTGCTTCCTTGTGGCGACGTTGATGCCGTTGATGCGCAGAATGTGCGTTGTTTTACTTACTGCTGCATACATTTCCCGATCATGATGTTCTACTGCGCCTATTTTCTGTGGTCTTTCTCGTCAAATGTGGAAATTGGCATTCATTCAGAAATTCTTTTGAACGGCAGAGACAGACAGAAGGTAAACTTGAACACTCACTGGCATGGTAAAATCACCGTGCCTAAATAGCCTAAAATAGAAAACTCGCACACCATTGGTTAACAGAATTGTTTGCTTGTTTTAATTTGTGCCGCGTAAATTAAATTTGAAATTCATTTACGCAATATATCGGCGAACATTTCTTGTGCCGTTACAATATATTAAACAATTTTAACTGTATTTCTTAGCATTCAAATTTTTCGTTTTTTCAAAAAATATAGCATAAATTGATATTAATTTCTTATTCACTCACCAGTGCTTAAGGTTTTAATTCCTGGGCTCTTCAGCTTTTATGTTTCATGGCCACAGCATAAAGACAATTCACGCAGTTGCCAAACACTTCGCTTACACTTACTTAATATGTATCTTGACATTTTAAAATATATATATTTATGTGAAAGCGGATATCAATGAACATAATCAATGACATGAATTTACATTGGTTTCATGGACATATACGCGAATATTTGAATGTATTACAACTCAAGTATTCTCTATTTTCATGTATAACCCATAGTTATTGCGCATGTACCATACACTACAGTACTTTATAACCCTTTAAGACGTAGAGTTGTGTATGATATTGATGTCTTTATTTGCGTAGTGAAAAAGGTATATCAAAATATTTTCATATGTGCAAATTTTATTTTAGCCACACTAATTACATTTGTTGATTCATTTGCAAAAGTACGAGTGCGCATAGCATTACAATAATAATAAAAAATTTATTTGGCAACAAAGGCCAAGGGACCCAACAATTGAAATAACGAGATACAAATCAAAAGTACGATGTGTAAAGTTGTATATAATTTTGACTAGCAGTGTATATAACCAAAGGGGAGGAGGGAGTTGAGAAAGAGAAGTCATTTAATCAACTTCGTAAAAGATCGTTCTATTGGAATCTAGATTCCAGTGGACTTGGGAGGATCGACTAGATAGAAGTGTCTCTACGCCAATGTTACTTGCAGGGATAATTGAATTCAATTAAACGAGTTTGCGGCTGATAGAAAGCGTGGAGAAACCATCGTCCGATGAATGCTAGATGGTTCAGTAGTCATATAGATGTATAATCCAGTAATCATATAGATGTATAAAAATTATAATAAAACTAGATACAGGTTTGAACTAAAGGAAGAGATAACCCAATAAATAATAGAACGCATTTGGTACAAGATAGAAAATATGGAATGAATCTTAAATATGAGATGAAAATTATTCTTTAAAATTTAATAAACTTTAAAAATTTTTGTTTCTTTATGTGAATTTAAACAAAAATAACGAGCTGTTAATGAAAAATACCAAACATTGCCAATTTCATTTACTGAAACTGGTTCCAAGAATGAACTAAGCTGGTTTTGTGGAGCGTAATCCTACTGGTCTTTGTAAATATGGTGGACGTGCTATCGCTAGTATAAAAAGGAATTAACATATGATACTTGATAGAATAGTACATGCAAATAATAACGATTTATTTGATAGAGTAACACATGATGATGCAAATTATTTTAGGTCGAGCCTGTATGGCATCTTTTCATAACTATGTGTACGTTTACAACATTTTGGATTCTCATTTAATTAATTAGTGAACAACCCGTCTGATTTCACGTTTTTTATTTCTTGTTTTTGATTTATTGCAGTTAGAATTTTGAGTGCGTGTGTGTGTGGAGGAGCATTCCTACTGAACTATAGTGATGTTTAAGATCCGATTATTCTTTTATTTATGGACTGCGTTTTTACCAAGCTGTTGGGTGTACAAATTTCTTTCGCCATATTCTGTCTTTCATTTTGCTTTGTCCATGAGTGTCAGTTTCCCCCTTTTTTAATTAGGCAAAATGTACAGCTCATTTACTGCCAACAGGCCCAACAATTTAAATGATTAGGTACAAATCAAAAGTAGGATATGTAAAGTTGAATGTAATTATGACTAGCATGGTGTATAACCACAGGAGAGGAGGGAGTTGAGAAAGAGATGTCCTTTCATCAAGTTCGTAATAGTTCGTTCTGATCAAATGGAGTTTCCAGTGGACTAGGGAGGATCGACTAAATATAAGAGTCTGTACGCCAGTGTTGCGTGCAGGTATCATTGACTTCAGTTGAGCAAGTTTGCGGCAGTTGGAAGGCGTGGATGAACCAGCGTCCGATGGTTTTTAAATGGTCCAGAAGTCTTGAGTTCCCGATTGTTTGCTAAAACAAATAGAAGAGATTTATTAGAGTGAATTGTGGCATAGCAATCAATATTTGTATGCGGTAGATTAAAAACGAGAATAGAAATTTTATCAATGAGTCCTTATTAGTGATTGAAAGTCAGAAGCAAATGGTTGAAAAGGGGCAAGCCCGTAGAGACATCACGCTCCGAAACTGGATAATAGCCAAGGGTTAAGGAGGAACCAGTTGCGCTTACAATGAGAAATCTCGCCTAGGAATTTATAAAATAAGTGATTGGGAGCCTCCTTTCAAAATTTGTGATGCGATAGGAGCTTTATTTCCGCGGGAAGAGCGTTGAATACACTTGTGGCTTTAGAAATGAGATAGATTTTATTAAATATAATGGGGGTGTGGCTAGATTGGATTAAAGAGCTGCTATGGCGTGTAGCATAGTGGTGACTTAGGTGAGCAAAGTTTGATAGTGATATGCTAGCTGTGATCTTATGAACGAAAGTGATGACTCATAAGCGACGGGTGAACCATAGCGGAAGAAGGTTAGCCAGGAGTAGGCGTTCCCGATAATCCTGGCTGTGAGGAAAGACTCGCTTTAAAAATCTGGGAGAAATCTGCTCGATGGCGTAAGAGGAAGCTAGAATGAGAGATGTTATGAACATCGGAAAACATGAGGAGAAGTTGTCTGAGAGAATAAGTTCTCGACTAAATTCTTCCCAAATTGTGAATCGCCTGAAAGTCTTAAGGCTCTCTTTAGGGATGGAGGATAAAAGAGGAACGAGAAAAGATACCTGACAATGGTATAGATTAGAGAAGATCTCCCGAGACTAAAAATTGGTCACACCTTTTTGGATAGGACAAGTTTCCCTGGTTAGTATTTAGAAATAATGTACCGTTTTTAAGTGATACATTAATAAACAGCCATTCTAGATTCATTCGTTGGTTGTATATATTAGTTATGAACAAACACATGACACGCACACATCCATTGAAAGATCAATCAGAAGTATAAATTACATGAAATATTACAATTGCTCCATTAAATTGTTTCAATATTTGTGATGAAGTATCACGCAAACTGCAGCTGAAATATCTTGAAACAATATTTCAGGTAATTTTACAATATACTGTTTCACATATTTTTCGTTCTCTTAGTCCGATCGGCCTTACACTAACGTGTGTTCAGGCTCGATTGGATATTAGTTAATTTTTGTTGGTTTGTGTGATTCGTGGGCAGTCGAGTTGGTGGAACTTGAGAATTTTTAGACTGGATGCTTGTTCTCTATAAGAATGGGCTTCATATGTGTATAATTAAATATGCTGCCAACGCTGTTGCAAATATATGCTCGAAAGTAGCTGATATCCCTAACGGTACCAGGCCTTTTAAATCCACATTTATGTAAATTTTTTTATTATTTTGTTTACAAAATGATTTTTTACGTGGAATGTATGTGTTGCTGCACACACGATAATTTATAAGTGAGGATTTGGGTAGGAACACCTATTGATATTTGACATTCAATTTTGTGATTTATTGTACTAAATGTCATGTTAACATTTGAACTATAGACTTATTTGATTTAACCATCGTACAATTATTGAGATACAAAGGTCGTCTCTGAATGTCAACTTGAGAAAAACATTTTTGACGGTATTCTTTGTATTACGAAACGGACGTAGATAGATGTTGACATCAATGAACCGCTCGGAGTAATTTCTCAGCAAGAAAATATTTCTCACGCATTTTAATTCTTCCTCGAGCTTATGTTCCAAGCAGATCTAGGATTTCTGGTCTGGTTTAAGAATCAGCCATTCAGGATAACACGTTTTTCTCTACGTTTTTTTAGAAAAAAATTATTTTTTTTATTAAGATAATTGTTGAGTCATATTTTTTTGTCTGGATTGAATTTCGGTCGTTCATTTATGATCTGGCTCATGGACACAATATGGTTCGGCTTCATGTATAACAACTTCGGATCGTTTATCAGGTTTTGCAACTCGAATAATTTTGCATGATTGTAGTTAATCTAGTTCGTTTTTGTTTTATTGCTATGATTTGGTTGCCTTTGAAATTATTTATGCATTGCTATAGACCACTGAATATGTTGGCTTTGATTCCCTGTCGATTGATTGCCTGTGAGGGCGATGTCTTTTGGTAAGTCGTTGTAAAATATTTCATCACTAGCATTAATGTCAGTAATGTCGCATTCGCTTAGATTTATCTTAAGTGTGTAGAATGTTGCTCTTAAGGAAAGTAGGCTTTTCCATGTTTTGACAAGGAAGCCATTCAACAGTTTTGAATAAATGCAGCGGGAATAGTAGAAAATTTCAATTAAGCAAGGAATTTGTTCAACTCCCTATTGATGTTTCTTGTTTCTTTTTCATCTCTCATTCTTATGAGCATCTCTGGCCTTATTTTTTCTGCAACGCTTAAGTTATCTTTGACACCACATCTGCTTTTATACACGATTTGGAAAGTTTGATTGATAGAGGATGTGTTCCATTCACAAAATTGGTTGCAATATGTTCTGTTATTTGCGGTCAAAAAGCTGTCTCTGATCTTTAATATTCTAAAATGTCCTCAGAATATTTTTTATTATATAGATAACACATAATAACACATAATGTCAAAATAAATACTTGTTTACATCACTTAACATCGCTAAGATTAATTTATCTCGTAGAAAGTTTAAAATCACATTCAGCATAATGAGAGTTAACAGCAATTGATCAGCAAAATGAAACAACATTTAACACAGAAGTTAATTTAGAAATACTTGACATCGTCATAGCAATCAGCTATTTCCGAGCATATTCTTGAACCGTGTTTCTGAGTGAATTTTACAAACTTCTCAGCTCTACACAAAATCCGAAAAAGCATTATACGTATGCGTAGCCTTTTATATACAACAGGACTTTCGAGTACTAAACATTCAAATGTTCAACCAACATGACACTTACTAGATTGGCCTCGGATCACGCAAACCAACATTAATTTACTAGCATCCAAGCAAGCCCGATCAACCATTAGATCAGTATCAACAAACATTCGATCAGATTTACAACCTAAAGTATACACAGTTGCCAACATGGCATCACTTTCATCATTATCAATGACAGAAACTTTGTGATAGACCAGCTCTATAATCTGCACAACCTGCGCTGTTAACAAGGAAACAAAGAAACACACTAAGAAAAACGTTCGTAATGGTCATTGTGTTGAACATGAATACTTGATTTAATATCAATCTACCAAATAAACAATCATGGCTTGCGTGGGTGAGTGTAACGATTCCTTAAATAAAGTTTGCATAATTTAATTAAACAGCAATCACATTGTGTTTAACCAGTCTCGAACAAGATAGCAAGACTCTCGTCATTCAATCTCAAAATATTAGAATAACCAGATCTCAAACATCATTCCGTAATAAAATAAGAATTTGCATTACAGTGACACAGACACAGGCACACACACTCACAAATCAACCCACAATAAACCACTGACAAGAAATAAGTATAAAACTAATAAATATAGTGGGATTGGTGTTTACTTCAATCTCGCAAACTTGTTTTTAAGAATTGTTAACACAACCCGCGCAATCGATTACTGCTTAATAGTAATCAGACTAATTGTCTTCAATTTAATCAAACGATAACCAAGAATACAATCAAATGTAAGATTATGATATGCAGTTGATTAGTTTTCAAATAAACCTACGCTTATTCACAATAAACATGCACTTTTTCAACTAGAATTTTGCCTGTAGTATTCAAAACTTAGATCAGGTAATTTTGAGGCATTACTATTTAAAATTTTCTCTTTTTCGCTTAGATGACATTTGCTGCCTTGCTGCAAATGCAAAAGTATAATATGATAGCTATCCATCTACTTTGATTATCAAACGTGTGCTTATTTAAGATGAAAAATGGGGATGGTATATTATACACTTCTGATTTATTATGTTCTGTCACCAATCATTGAGATATTTTCGCCATAGATCCCCTAGAGATTAATATTTTTATTTTGAGATTATGCTATCAATACCACTTTTACGCGATCCTGCCAGCCTGAAATTTAAAGAAAAAATTTCCATTAAATGTTTCTTTCATATAAAAAATTTATATTTTCGGTACACCAAAACTCTTCATCTTTTTAATATAACAGAGCGTATGCATTATTTAACGGATTGGCTCCGTAATGCTCCAGTATTTTATCATGTTTTGTCTAATTTTTGGGTTTCCAAATTCAGTGTTCAAACTGTTCTAGAAGGTAATTCCATAATATACGCCGTAATGACTCATAAACTATACGTTCAACTTGAAAAAAATGTAAAAAATAAATCATTTGTTTGAATTGTGTTATATAAAGACTAAATTGAAAGGCAGGCATCTTTGACGCGCATACTGAAATCTAATATTAAGTACGGTTACTTTTATTATGTAGACACGTTCTTTAGGTAGTACTAGAAGAATTAAAAGTTTTTAAAATACTCTTTTAAGATGTCAATTGCTAAGCATTTAGATGTTTCTAGAGTCTGCTAAACATTCCATATAAAATGTCAAATCATTAAAATTGTGTATGTACTTCTATTAAGTCTTTCGTAGATTTTACAAAATTACACATTTTCGAATATCTTTCTAAACGTTGAGGTATTTGTATTTGCTTCTCAACCATTACTTTAGCTATTTTCGTCTAATACACATAGAAATAATGGAAATTATTATTAAAATTGTAAATCACGATCGTAAATTAGATACTGTAATTTAATTTTTAATTAAAAGTACTGTATTTTGCCAACCATTAAACTGCTTTGTAATTAGGATTTTGCATATTACTATTTTTAGGTACACTTGTGCTTTTGAAGCGAAAGAGCGCTGAATGGAAACCGTTCGGATTGGTTTGCTACAGTGATTTTGCCATCTATACTATCTTCACAAACGTATTTGGTATTGATAATGGCGAAACGAAATTACTTTATTTTGATGATTCAGTTCCGTATACGGATCCACAAGAATTTGTTCGCTATTCACCATCAGTTATAACAAAACGTGTTAGGGCGGGATATGTGAGTTTCAATAGTAAAATTTTATATATTTAATTTTTTTCTTTAAAGCCAAACACAACGATCTATTAGAAAAAATTATAAATATCTACAAGCCGTCATTCGTCAAGCAGAAAATGTATTATATTTCATGCTGGTTTCGTGCTCTATGTTATTATTAAATGCATACAGCCATCTTATGAAATATATCAAATTCATTGTCTATGATTAGATATCCTTTAGAATATGAGGGCAAATTCTGACAGTACGTGATTAGATCCCATTAAGGTCAAAACCTGTTTACTGGATGAATTTTCTTTTCCAAACTAAAAAATTCTTAGTTTATACTGACAATTTTTGTATTTAATGGTTAAGGTGTTTATATAAAAATCACAACCTTGATTATAGTAATTATTGTGACAATTATTGTTTCTTACATAGGATGGATACTGTATTGGAGACCATGATACTCGAGTGTCTGTATGGAAAATTATTTACTGCGGGAAATTGATCGTATCAATATTTATTCAGATGGGTTCAACTAAAATTTTTGATATGATTTAAAATGTATACACTCCTAAAATTTTGGGCAGTGTTAAGTCTATTAGAAAGTAAACCTTACTTGTCTTTTTAAGAGATAATCTGCTATTTAGAGTCTTCTATAGATATCTTTCCATATGAAATTCTTCCTAGATGAACGGGGTTGAACACTTTTCTGTAGACACAAGCCATTTCATATTCTTACGCTTGTCCAGCATTTTGTACGTGATCATCTTATAGAAATATATATATATATATATATATATATATATATATATATATATATATATAATGTCCATTCCTTTTTAATTTAACACAGTATTCTTATAATTAGGAAAACACAAATAACGAAGTGGATACAGGCCATTTATTTCTTGAATACTAGTCATCTCTTATACAATCATACATATTTATACATTTTGGGTTTTCAATTGATTATGCTAGTGGTAACAAATCTGACTCGTTTTTACTGCTGTTTCTTGTTTTGACTAGTTGGTGAGTGTGTATGCGTTTGTGTTTGTGTGTATGCGTGTTTGCATGTAAAGGTCATTCTCGCAGTATTGCGAAGTAATGTCTGAGATCTTGTCATTATTGTTTTGATAGCTTGAGAATTAACCATTTGTGCGCATTGTTCACTATTACATGTACGAGTGCTATTTTCCCAGTGTAGTTGATCGTTTCACCTTGATGCGCAAATTTAGAATTTCCACATGGTAACAGTACCAGTGTGGATTGCAGTGTTAAACACTCATATTGTTTGGAAACTTTCGTCACTTTATGCGCCTCTGTTATTTCCACTTCAGTTTGTTGCCAATCCGATTGTATGTTTGTTGATTCTAGTCGAGGGCCTGTTTGTTCTTGCCTGGATACTAGTAGATTGTTGTTGAATTTTGTTAGTCTTGGCCAGTCGATAAGAATATTATGTTGATGAAACTTTTGAATATTAAGGTCAGGTGCTTGTTGTTTTATGTAAAGGGCTTCATAGATAAATAATAATTTTTCTGATTTTGCTTTATGTAGAATTGTGAAATTGATCGAATTGACAGGGTGCCCCGCTGCCAATATGTGATCGGAAATAGCTGATTTTCCTGACAGTGCTAAGCCTTTGTTAATCAATTTCTGTGGCAAATGTTGCTGGATTCTGCTTATCAATTGCTTCTTCGTACGTCCGATATATGTGCTACCGCACATACATGAGAATTTGTAGACTATGAATGATTTGAAGAGAATTGGCAATTGATCTTTGGCATCCAACCTCATGATTCTCTGTGTACTAAATGTCATAATAACTTTAACACTGGGAAAGTTGTCCTTAGTTATTCTATTCAGCCGCCGTGCAATTATTGAGGCTGGTACGTCGCCTCTAAATGGTAAGTTTAGGAAAACCTGCTTGACGGTATCCTCTCTAGTACGAATCTGCCGTGGTCTGATGTTGACATCAATGAAACGCTCTGGGTAGTTGTTCATTAGCAAAATTTTCCTGAGGTAGCCCAGTTCTTCCTCAATCTTGTGTTCAGAGCAGATCTTCCTGATTCTTTTCGCTAGGTTGTTTACTAAGTTTCTTCTGTGGGATTTTGGCACACTGCTGTTGTAGTGAATGTATTGTCCGGTGAAAGTGGATTTTCTATGTATGGCCAGTGTCAAATCTCCGTTTGCTTCTCGAGTGAGTTTGATGTCAAGGAAGGGAAAACTGTCGTCTTTCTCTACCTCGAGAGTGAAATTGATGTCTGGATCGACTCCATTTGCTTGTTTGAGGATTTCGGAAGGGTCTGCTGCTTCTGAGATGAACAACAAGATATCATCTACATACCTTTTGTAGAGTGCGCACTGGTCAATTATACCTTTTAGGCTCGTTTTTTCCAGGTGATACATGTATACATCTGCCAGGAGGGTGCGATGCAACTTCCCATAGCTACACCATTGATCTGACGGTAGTATATCCCTTCGAATGTAAATTGCACGTTTTTAGTACATGCTAATATGAGGTCTTTGATGTCATTGGTGTCTATAGGGAAGTCAAAAAATTCATTTTGATGAGGTCACACCAGATCTCCGTTGTCTTATCCAGTGGTATTTTTGTAAATAAGGATGAGACGTCAAGCGAGACCATTTTATTCTGTAGGATGTTCTTCCCCTTCAACTCATTTGCTATTTCGAAGGAGTCCTTGATAGTGTTAGCGTTTATGATGCTCTGTATTGGTTCAAGTAGTTTGCAGAGAAACTTGACCGGTTTATCACCACCCGCGCAACCAATGTTCGTTTAATTATATTATGTTGTGGAGCGTTGATCATTGACATAATGGGCCACATCGAATGAGCTCCTGATGCTGTCACAGCTTTATGAGTTTTTGGTTTGCCGTACAATCTTGCGGTGTTTATTCCGACTGGTTTTGCTTTTTGGATGTCTTCTGTGAGTTTTGATCTGATCTCGGATTCAGCCATCGATGTTAGAACATGTTTTTCCATCTTTTTCAAAATTGCATTAATTCTTGATTCGATGTTCAACAACATAGTCAGCTAGGCTCGTACTCGATAAAATTGAGTCCAACACAACTTTAAAGCAAAGCGGCATCAGAAATAAAATTTCTTATCATATTTCACCGTATAATTTTATAAATCAGACGAAATTTTTCAGTTAACCTTACCAATGAGGATGAATCCGATATGCTTGATCAATTGAGGTTGTTACCTTATTTACTGTTTGGTTTATACTGGCAATATATATATTATGGAATAATACAAATATTCTTGAATTGAACATCTCTTCTACAGGTGGCATGACGTGTGTCCTATAATGATAGTTCAGATGTGACCATTACGTCGGATGAATTCTGCATGTACAGTTGCAATATGCACACAGCCTTCATTTGAAGGTAAAATTCTCGAGCTTGTCTTTAAATGGCGATGGTTGGAGTAAGCTACTCTTGTTTACACGATTATTATGTTCACTTCCTCTCTGATATTGCCTGGATTACTTATAAAGTTACCCATATATTTATTCCTCTTATCTTCTTAAAAACCCTTATCTTGAAAATTAGTTAATGTAAGTTATGTATGATCTCCTAGAAGTATATTATATTTGGAGAGTGTGGATTTCATACCGGAAGGAAGAACGACAACTTCAGATGTAATCAAAGTGGCATGGGAAAAGTCAAGGTTCTTGAATTATAATAAAAAATTATAATCAAAATCAACTAATCTACCGCAAGAAAAATGGACATGGTTGACAGACATCACTGTAAATGGAGAAGTTTCTGATATTGCATGTTCGACCATAATACGACTATAATTGGTTGTTCAAAAATGTATATTATTTAAAAATATAATACGAATATCATTTAGCGACACTATATCGAGTAGATTATTGCTGCCCAATTCCTTAAATGCAACCTTGATGTTTAAAAAATCACTTTAGGTGTCAGCGAATTCCAATTGCCGCTAGATTCCAAAAAATCTTCGCTAAATTGCTTAGAAATAGTACCTTGCGCCGTAATCAAGTGATAGCTAACTCCAATTATAGTATTCGGTCTTGAGTGCACGGTCTGAAATTGGCTTTTCTAAACAGTGATCCAAACAGCGCAAGCAATTGTGCATATCAAGGTTCGATGGTGATGGAACTTTAAAGAAAGTCCATATGTAACTTGTCGGCTTCTATAGTTACATCTTAATTAATTTATCCACACATTCAGCAACAATACAAATTAAAATTGTCTACAATTTGTCAAAGGCAGCTGCTGCAACACTAAAATATCTTTTGTCAGCAAAAGTCGTACGAAAACAATATTTTTATGGCTGGCGGTAGGGTAGCATTTCACACGATTCTAGGCTCCAAATCATATTGACCGCAATGGCCTTTTTCATGTGTTAGGTCTCTGATCGTAATGGATGAACATTTCTTATTACAATTTATCATTCTCTGAAGCACACCTTCTCTTATCGAAACTTAATCATCAGCGCATTTCAAATAAATAATCCGGTCACTAATTACAATCACCTATGACAAAAAAGTCATAATGTGCAACAATTAAACAAAATAGGAATAATGATATTCATTTCGTACGCCTAGGCAGTCACAAAACAGTTCATAGACATTTACTAGTGCAAATAAAAGCCGATGAGTCACTAAAACAGATGTACAGCGCGACACCCGAATTACGAGTACCTTCTCATAGAATTACACGATATAGAATCGAATGAATCTGAGAAGTCGCAAAAATCATCAATAGTGGATCGAAGATATCTGTCACACAACTCCAGCGTGCTGCGATTGCATTTAAATGGTTCACTTCTTCAAAGTACGATAGAAACCGTGCCTTGTTTGGATTATTTATATTTTCTCAAATACCGCGCTAAATGAGAATAAGGACTATTAGTACTTTGTTTGACAGAAGTGCAAGTGATATATTTTTTCGATGGGTGCCGCAACGTAACTCACACCTATTACAAATAACACTCATCGATTCTGAAGATTTAATGATTTTCCGCAGGTGGTTGATAAGTTTTGTTTTGTGAAATAATGAAGTTCCTGCTACTAATGCATTGCGTCAAAATGTAAAACACAAATACAATATTACACTTCGGCCCTGTTGCGAGTTCAATATCCACACTAAGTCAAAGATTTTCTGCATCCAACGTATGGCTCAATAAAATCTTGCATGTTCGTTTTTAATGAAAAACTAATAGATATTCAGTCGGCTCGTTGTAGCAAGTTTCCGCATGTAAAGCCTGAAAAATTAAATTTTTTTAAAAATACGGTTAATACTTACAGTAAGATTGGCGAATCCAATACCTTGAAATTATGTTTTTGCTAGGGTCTTGCCGTTTTTATCTTCGTTTTGGTCGCATTCTTGGACTAATTTGGCGTCAAAATCACTGGCAAGCACTAAGATGGATATGCCTCTCAAAACCAGCGCTAAAATCATATATATGTTTAAGAATATAATTATTTCCTTTAGCAGAATGGCTTAACGTTGCCCCATACATTTTTACGCGAATTAACCTGTTAGTACGTAACACAGCCTAAGCTAAACAAGAGCATGAATGACCAGCATAGTAAGGCTTTATTTGCTACAATAGAGTACATAATAGCGATAATATTCTAAGTTGGATTCATGATAATCATAATCATCATCATCATCATCATCATCATCATCATCATCATCATCATCATCATCATCATCATCATCTTCATCATCATCATCATCATCATCATCATCGTCATCATCATCATCATCGTCATCATCATCATCATCATCATCGTCATAATCGTCATCAACTTCATCATCATCATCATCATCATCATCATCATCATCATCATCATCATCATCATCATCATCATCATGCCCAGCCATATAAAATTACAAGTTGACTAATGTTTTACTGCCATATTACCATAAGTAGTGGAAAAAATAGTATGTAAGCAAATTTAGACAAATAATTAGTGAGATTTACAAGAGAGAGGCAGAGAGAGAAAGAATAGCCTGCTTCTATGAGTAAATTTATCAGGATAACTCACAGAAATGAGGCTAAATAAACCACTTCACAACACCATTATGATCCATAGTAACCACGACCTTTAAGGCAGACTGAAATAGTCGCGTTTCTCCAAAACTGACGCATGCCTGAGAAAGCTACTATGGATTTGCAATTCGTATTCTCACTTCGTAGGACACATTGCCTCGGTTATTGATAGAGCCCTCAAGATATGTAAACCTGTCGACTATGTCTAGATCTTTATTCTGTAGTCGCAGCGTTGGGGTGAGTGGTGGGTGAGCCTATAACAGTATCTTACATTTATAAAGTACAAATTTCATACCGAAAGACGGAACAACGTCCGTTAATCTATTCAAGGTTACTTTGGCAGCATCCTCACTGTCGAATAATAGTACGGTGTCGTCCGCATAGTCAAAATCGACTAGCTTATCGCCCGAGAGAAGTTCAACTCCAGCATCCTGAATGTGTGGTTGAGTGTTTTTCGTAATAGCATCGATTACAAAATTCAACAAAAATGTGAAAAGTGGACCACCTTAACGAACACCACTACTGGTTGTAAAGCTATGCGTTATTTTGTCACAGACCTTAACGCGACCAGAAGTACTTGTGTAGAAAGCTCGTATTATATTAACAAATTTTGTAGGCACATCGCTTTTCGACAAAATATGGAATAAAATATTGCGATCCACCGAATCATATGCACCTTTGAAGTCTGGAAAGACAGCTATTGTGGGACTGTGATATAAATATCTCTGTTCGAGAACTAAACAAAATATTATCTATACAACCTCGTCCTGTGCGGAATCCGGTCCATTTTTCTCTTGTATGTGATTGACTTGAAGCGCTAAGATAACGTAGATAAATCGAAACAAATAACCTAGATATGACCCGAGTCAAACTTATACTACGATGGTTATCGCACGAATTACGATTAACTTTTTGAAGATGGGAAGGTTGGCTGACTCATTACAATCAAGTGGTAAGGTTTCCTCATTTAATATAGTATGAAAATGTTTAGCCAACGCTCCTGAAATTATAAGGCCATCATCCTTAAACAATCCTGGAAGCAAATCATCGGGGCCTGCGACTTTGCGGCGTTTAATAGATAGGAATGCATGGCGTACGTCTAACTTGGGTGGTTCTTCGGGGTTAACATTCCACATTGATGATCAAGACATGCTTTCGAGAATCGGAACTGACGCGGGTGGCCAAGAAAATTGATCTCTAAAGTGTTCAGCCTACCTATCAAGACAACTTATTTATCGGTTATTAAATCGTTGTTACTATCATTTATAGTTTCACTAACTTTTAATTTTTTGGATCTGAATGGCGGATAAGTTGGAACAAACAGCGACTATTACCTGACGCGAAAGCTACTTCCATTTCTTCAGCCTTTCTGGTCCAAACGTTTTCGAGTTCGAATTTTATATTGCGCTTTAGATGGCATCTTATATTGCGACGGGTATTATTATGAGTCGAGCCAGGTGGAATTTGGCGCAGTATTTCCAGTATCTCCATAGATTTTACAGAGAGCCAGTAATTATTTCTACGGAGCGTGCAATGCCACATACAGTAGTACCTGCATTGTGCATAGTGGAACTTACCTTAGACCAAATTATATTCGGATTTTCGACATCCAGACCAGTTAGATTAGCCTTTAGAATATTTTCATAATTTTGTCGGAAGAATGGTTGTTCGAGTTTGCCTACATCAATTTGGGTTTTATTCTTAATTATTTTCGAGGAAATTTTAAGTGCAACTCTACAGCGGATAAGTGCATTGTCCGAGTCGACATAAGTGTTCCTAAAAGAACAACAATCCTGGATGCAACCATGCCATCTATAACTAAATGCTACATGATATATTTGAATTCACCGTTGCCCGGGTGCTGGAGGGCGCCATGTTGCAAAACCTCTAGCAGTACGTCTGAATTTTTTACTACTTAAATATTGTCTATGTTCAACGCAGCTGTTCAAAAGCCGTTCGCCATTATCGTTGCGCGTCGAGCTTAGAGTGTACCTTCCACCACAATGAAATTCTGTGTTACTTAAGCGTCCTACTTGAGCATTCTAGGCACCCATAAACCGGGCTATATCTGAACTTCGTGCTCTACTTAGTATAGAGTTTAATTCGGAGTAAAAAGCGTCTATGCTTTCTTCTGTGCTGCAATTGGTAGAAGCATATGCAGATACAACGAAGAGGCGACGATGATAACGGTTTTTTGCTTTAATTTTAATAGATGTAATTAAACGTGCCGCACACAATAGACTATTTAAAATGCTTCATTCAATTAAACAAGCTTCAGCTTGCGCAATAAGGACAATACCAACGCCTCGTTTACCGACTTGAGAGAACTCTGTGGAACCAGATATTCGGAGCCAATAACGCGTAGATAGGGATAGTGCAACAAGCTTTGTAATGCACGTAGGATCCTGTATTCTGGTTTCAGATACGCAACATAAGTCGATTTCAAATTAATCCAATGTACGAGCAAGAGATACTTGCTGTCCAAGTTGTTTTAATTTTCAAACATTAAATACGCCGACTTTAAAACTTAACCTAAGTTTAATGAATGATCGTCTACCAGAACTAATTTCGACATTTGGCAGCCTGGTATTGGGCTCAGTGTTATGATCGAAAACAACCATATTCATAGTATCTAAAAGAGCATTATGGTTAGATTGAGAAGCGAAATGGGAAGGAAAGGAGGCAGAAACAGAGATAAAATTGCCTGCATTAGTCCGATTTTGCTTATCCACCCTGCGCAACTCAGCAGATACGGCGACCTTTTTATATTGCGCGACGGCCGATGCAGTATGTAATCATTGTAAGTTGCACTTGTCATGGTTATACGTGGACTGTAAAAGAACACTAGGCTGCCCAATCCTATTGATGGTTTATATTCGGAATTTTCCTTTCTCCTAGATAGTCTGCCAACCAAGGCTGATGAGCACTATCTGCCCAGATCCCAGTGTTCAAAGATTCTTGCCTTTCATGTCTGGAACGCTTGCTCTCATTCCGTCACCCTAGTTGGATTGGACAAAAATGATCTTTTCTGATGAACTAGACATAAATGAACACCATGATAAGCACAAGAAAAAATTCTCGCTCTTTGGAAGTAACCATTGTTGATCCCGCACTTTTGCCGTTTAGTAGACATAAAACACTGACTTGCACACGTGATGACTTCCATTATATTCCACCAACCACATAATTAGCTAAGTTAAAGAGGCAGACGTTGACCAGCGAACGCCGCTTGCTATCCATCGTTTGTGTTTTGCCGAGCATGCTGATTCAGTACAAAAAGGATATCTTCGCCAATTGACTTTCTGCTTCTTTTTTCTGTAATTGGGATTGTTAAATGCTTTTTTATACTGTCGGGATAGAATTGTCTATCCATTTCTCTCGTAACTTCAGCTTAAGCCTCTGAGTTTGCGCTTATCCAACTTGCAAGCTTCATCAGATAATACGGCCTTTTCTATCTGGTGCATCATTCAATACGGTATAGGATCATTTTTGATCGTACTTATCATAGTTTATTTGGGCTATAAACTAACGACAGGATGCCTATACATAAAGAGATGGAAAGTTATCATTCATTTGTCCCACTCTTCAATATTAAACCAAACATAGCTGATAAACACTTCCCTTTTTATATTGCAGAACTTCCTTCATAGATGATCCGGTGTCCAAGGTAAAACAGAACCATCTGATCTAATTAAATGATCTTTTCTATGGCGCCAAATGTCTCCCACTCCATACGTAATCTGTCATTATATAACAGGCACCATGCTGTCCGAGGAAGTGGTGTTGCAGTGAAAATTTAAAGAATCATTCATTGCGCTTTTGGTGATATATAATAAAGTTATTCACAATAATTTAGTTATTGAACAAAAGTTTGGTTATGCACATTTATTAATTTAGAATCAACAATCTGTTTTTTTAACAATCTTCGTTAATTGCGAATTTGTCGTGTCCAACTTTAACCAGCCCGCACAAATTAAAACTATTTACCGTTTATAGTAGGTGAAGAAATAAATCTAACAAAAATGTATGTTGTAGAAAAATAACCTTATTTATGAAAATGAAGGCTGTTCTTAATCTGGCTTCAGAAACATCGATAAACATGACAGGTAAAATGGAAAAGGTGCTCTGTACCTACAAGAATAAACATGTACTTAAAAGTGGCCTTCCTATATATCATCCAAACCTCACTCAGACTTTTTAATTTATACATTTATAGAGCCACGTTTTCAGTGCGACAGTTAAGCTCAATATTGCTTATTATGTTACGTTATGAATAGTCCTCGTTTCTTATAATTATGACATTTTTCAAGAACAGCCTTTTTCTTTTACTAAATTATTTCACATTACTTATTTCATTTTTTACTTATAATTCTGACAGGTTGTCAACATAGAGAAGTTCAGCACGTTATTGTTCGTTGGATTAGGCCTTTATTTTGCCTTAACATCTCGTACAAGAGTTTATCATTTTCCGAAATTTTGAAATTGAATGTTTAATTGTAAAACTGATAACATACGATTATCTAATTACTGGCTGTGGTTTTTATTTATTGGGACAGTGTATTATTAAAAATGAACTGCAAACAATGATATCAAAATACCGAAATGTCATGACGGCCGAGGATCAGCCCGGGATATATATATATATATATATATATATATATATATATATATATATATATATATATATATTGTCATTTTAAACTCAATAATGTATTAGGTGCCAAATGAAATTCATCCATTAAACCCGGTTTATCCTTATTGTGATATTTTAATATAATGGTCAGAATATGCTTCGGGCTGTATGCGACACTGGACACATTTTCTTTGCTGTCTATGAGTGGCCACTTTGCCATCCGTGGCGCATACAGCAGGCAATTTCAAGTCATACAAAATTATATTTTCTCAATATCCTTAACTTTAGGTGGAATCTCTTTAGATTCATTTAATATCTGCAGTTCTAATTAGCTAATTCAGATAGGCTATTTTATAAAAGACTCTATGTCACTTGTAAAAATGATGTAACTGTTAGGTTTAATGGCAGGGTTTTGATTATATGTATATTGTCAGTATAAACGTCAGTATGAATTATCTTGAAGGAAACTATAATCAGAAAGCATAATTTGGCATATGAATTCAAATTGTGTGGAAAATACGGCTCAGGTGGCGCACGGGATACAATCAAGTATTCCGAAGCAAATGTGCCCAGGTTCGAGCCCTGTGCGCGGCAAACTCGGGATAGTATTTAAGGAGTTCCTAATTAGGACGAAGTCGTCTACTAGTATCTGATACAATATTGTGTTTATACTGACGGAAGGCATATGGCCAAAATCCTGCTATTATATATATATATATATATATATATATATATATTTCACGTTTTGTTTATGATATGAAATCAGTATCTCTATAAATTAATTATTTCTATTGATTTTATTAATTTGAACAGAACCCTTTGCCACTGCGTATTGTTGCAATATATAAAGCTAAGCCTGATATATGGAACGCTGTTTGGACGTTCAATAACAACTTGTTACCTGAAAATTTTCCAAAGTCGACTGATTTCTACTTGGATTTCCCTAAATATTTGACTTCTAATATGTCGGGTTAGTTCCAATATGTAAAAAAATTTTTATTGCATAAATTTATACGAGTAAAAAAATGTGGAAATTGGAATAACGGTTATTTAAATCATGGTTTTGTGCTTTAGGTAAACACTAACTGGTATCCTCTTTTTTGTCAAAATTACTTCTTGATCATTATACATCAACTTGGTTTTAGTTTATCTACTAAAGCATCTAAAAAATAATTCTTAAAATCAAGTTTGCGAGCTTGAAGTAAACGCCAATCCTATTGTTTTGAACCAGTCGTTGAACAACATAACACAACTATCGCCAGCCGCAACGCACAGACGCGTTTCGACCTTCCATGTTCATTATCACAGTATGACGGCAAACTGACTATCGAGGATCAGACCGCATTGAATATATATAGATGTCAAAGTGAGACGTGCGGCCCTCACCTCTAGCAGTTTTGAATAAATTTAACTTGACTGGAAATGTTGGCTGCACAATATCTATGTAGTCACGAACATTAACTGTTTGTAGCTTTCGTCACATAAACATATATAGGCAATACAATTTAACAACAATTGACTGCGCGGGTGGTGGTAACAATTTTCTAAACCAAGTTTGCTTGCAAAGTCGAATTAACCAGCCTCATTGAAAAGCTTTTCATGTAATCGACGTCACTAGAGTTATTGCACTCTTAGATTACTATAGGCTAATCCTGATATTTACTTTTGTTGCTTATACTATCATTGAGATTTTATTCTGAAATAGGTAAACTATGGTTATTACTCGAATCATAAATGATATAAATTAAATAAAAAATGTTGTGAATATTTTCTAGAGGACATATTAGATACATAATGTAATGAATGTGTCTATAATAATAAAGAATTTTAAATGTCAATTTATAATATGAAAATGTGCCAACTTGCTGTAATTGAAATCCATAATCCTTTTCGTCTGTGGAAGCTCCAAACCTATTAGTAAATGAGAACTCCATAAATTCCAAGTTGTTTTCAGTCTTATTATATCAATTTGAATCTGATAAGGTAGAATTCTCGTTCACACCTATTAAATTCATACCTCCTATATCTTGAGCTTACTTGCTTGTGAATTCAAACTTATGATTAGCTTCTATGTCGATCGAACTTAAATATTAATTTGACAACTAAGTGTTAGGCAACGGACTGTGTACTTCTTATATTGCCAAACACCCGATCAAATAACCTGGAAATAAATAAGACGCGAAAAATAGAATAATTAAATTACCTGTTCCAGAACGTCCCCAATATGTACGCTTCAAAAGACAAAATGATAGCAGGTGCTTATTGTGAAAATCGAGTAATTATATTCAAAAATTGTAGAAAAGAAAAAAATTCAGCTTGCTAAGGAACGTCAGGCCAGTCAAGAACAGAATGCCGAAAACTGAAATTACGCACTATTCAAAAGTATATATACTGTCATGTATTTAAACAAGGAATGTTCTAGAAATAAACGAATTTCTTTTTAAATAATATTCGTTTCACTCAGCCAAGGTGGTTTTAATTTATCAATAAATGTCACTAATTTTGTTGGAGGAAATATCTTCCTCTACACGTCCAAATGATGAAATCCAATTTTTAATCAGTATACAATATCCTATGGATAATGAAAGTTATTAAGTTAATCCTTTCAAGATGCTTTGCCGACATTTAAGTTTAAAGCTAGATGTTTGGATGCAACAAATCCTGGACAATTGGGATAATTTAGTTGTCCGGAATTACTACTGCATTCATTTAAAACAAAGACTTTTACTAGCTATATAGATAAAATTTAGTTATGTTGGTGAGTTTGGTTTTAAGGATTCGTGAACTTATTTTTTGAATCATTTCGTGACCATTTTTGCTATTTTCATGAATGCTAATTTAGTAGTCCATGCCTGTTGAACCAGCATAAATTTTCTCCTCATCCCACAGGCGATTTGCCCCCACAGTTTATGGCAGGCCAATTCCCATCTACTAAATCTGGCTGAAACGCATACTCCAGTCCCAATGAAGAAGGCAAGATTTATCCAGTTCTGATAGTTAAAAGTTTTTAACTGAAAGTCTATGATATATAAACAATCACTGATTGTGCAGGTGGTGGTAACAACAAATAAAATCAATTTTGCGAGATTAAAGTAAGCACAAAACCCATTGTATTTAACCAGTCGTCGAACAACGTTGGAAAACTACCGCCAGTCTCACCCCCTGACGCGTTTAGACCTTCCATGATCATGATCATTGTGCCATGGGAAACTGACTATCGAAGATGAAACCGCAATTCAAATATAAGGAAAGCAATATTGTGTTGCATCTTTCTTCGAAAATTACCACTAAGTATACTCCACATAGAGTAAAATCTAGATAAATATAATTGGTATAGAAAATAGAACCTTAAGCAATTCGGATGTCATGCCTAATGTGTGAAATCAATTTTGTTGAATTAATTATTACTCAGAACAATTCTCACAATTATTCAGATGTTTGCGTGTTTTATTCAATTTCTAATATCACTGATTGCAATCTTATCTATATTTAATCTTCAATATACCTGATAGTATATATCAATTATAATTATTACTGGTATAATATCTTTTCACAAGGTTATTTATCGTTTCATCATTACAGTTATTTATTGGCCAACTTTTTTCTAAATTTACAAACTTTGTCAGTTATTTCGAACCTAATATGCGTTTAGGAATTAACTTCAACTATTTTACCTTTAAATTGTCTTTTGTCTAAGTCTCATTGTAGTGTTTCAAAAACTAGTGTACATGTATCTGATATTGTTTTTATTTCACTATGTGCAGATAAATAAAATTTTGTTAATTTTGATTTGTATATATCTTTCTTTTTGCTTGTAAGGACAATACACACTGTCTTTAACTCATATTGAAACTGGTGATGTTAACGAGTTTCGTTTCATTGTAATCGTTCAGAGCCAACCAGAAATTATTACTAAATCTATACCAATGCCGCCTCCTATTGTTATGGTTATGAACAAAGGAAGTGTAAATTTGGAATGTCAATTCGAAGGAACTGATATTCAAGCTGTAAGTTTTGACTTTTAATTTATACCATGATTGTTTTTTGGATTCTCAGATTTGTTAAAAGATTTATGTTCGTAGTCAATATTGATATAAATCACATTAGAATTATTTTGTGGTATGCATATATATAAATAAATAAATATATATATATATATATACGTGTGTTTTGTGCAAATAAAATAAGTAAAATAAATTTTCAGATGGCTAATCATCAACAAAAGGAGCATCAAGCTTAGATACCATAATTAAAATTTAACATTTGGGTAATAGACTCAACAAGTTTTTAGATAGACACATGAAAGTAGCAATATATATATATATATATATATATATATATATATATATATATATAGAGTATATATATATATATATATATATATATATATATATATATATAAGAGCAATGACAGGACAACCTCTTGCACAATAGATGACCAGGCTAATGCAGTATCAACATCAAAAATATAGTTCTCAATGTAGACGATTAACAGGGCTAACATTTAACGCTCCATATTTTAAATTTACAGTAATAAAAAAATAATGAATTTATTCAAATTATCAATCATTAATGATTATCCGTGTGGAAAGAAACAGTTTACTGCATGCTATCTAAAACCTATACAACGGTACTAATACAACCATCATCTAGGGCAATTATTACAATTGATCGCAAATAAGTTCTTTTGCTTAAAGTGACTTGCAGAAATATTTATTGGTTGCATGAACGAAGTTTTTTGTGCAAAACGGAGCGTTTTAGCAAACAAAACAAGAAGAAAGTTGATTATCATGTCCAAAAATCAGCATAATAACGATTTTGTACATTTGAAATTGTACATGTGAACGTGGCACCTATATAGATCGAAATGACTATTATTTAAATAAAAGTTCTTTGTCTATATATATATATATATATATATGTATACATAAATTTGTCAGTATAATCTAAGCATCGTATAATTCTGAAAAGGCAATTCATCTAGAAGACCGGTTTCGTCCTCATTGGTAACTCATCGCGTACTCTCCAGAATTTGCCGCTGACAGAGCTCGAACCTAAGCAAGTCTGCTGTGGAATCTGTTTCTCCTACCTCTAAGCCATCTGGCCGCATACTGCACATATCATCATCATCATGCACAGCCATACAGAAGCCAAAATTGATTAATTCTTCACTGTCATATAACCATAAGATGCGAACATTGTAATTCGTGTTGTTCACGGTTACATGTGGACTATAAAGAACACTAGGTCGCCCATTCCTAGTGAGGATGGTTTGTGTGGAAGTTTTCCTTCTCTGAGATAGTATGCCAAAAAGAGCTGATAAGCACTTTATTCCCATATGTCACTGGCCAAAGTTTCTTTCAGCAGCCAAAACTTGCCCTTCGCAATTAGACCGGTAAGCACTAAAAGAATGGTCACAAAATTAAACTTTCTGTTTATTCTGTCTTTGCTTTATCCTGCTTGTCTTATTCGGTCATACCTAATATATAAATGCATTTATTTGTCCATTTCAAAACCATGTACGTTCAATGCACAATTTTAGTTCATTGCAGTTAAGCTCACTCTGCACACAATTTAAAGTTGCACACTTAGTCATGTTTCTTGGCCAGCTTTTTATTTAGGTGGATCCTATATTGTAAACCTTTACACCTAAAGTTCTAACGAACCACCCCAAACTGTCATTATGGAACAGATACCATGAATTTTACTATGACTAATTATAATACACATTTGATTCAGGAAATTAGTTCGTGGTGTGTGTTTACGAGAGTATGATTGTGAAAAGACGATTTTGTACACCGTATTTTTGCAATGAAAAAACGCTTCTGTACTAAATGTAATATCTCATCAAACTGAGACTTTTGCCCACGAAAATGCATACATCAACGCAGTTCTGGAATCCAATGCTGCTTCTATTTGTGGACAGTAGTCATATTTTTTGCCCACCGAATTTGTGGTGTTTCATTAATTATTTAAATAGCAATATTACATCTTGGTTACTCTAGAGAGTGTTATACGTAGTTTTACGAATGCATTGAGTCTCGTTTCAGAACTTTAAAAGATAACGATAACGATGAATTTGTTTAGCTTAGGCGCACTGTCATAATTTAAGCACTAAGAGGAAGTTCCTATTTGCCATATTGATATAAACAGCTTAATTTCATTACTTTTCTGACATTGCTAATGTTTGACATTGAAAACATGAATAAACATCCAAATGCGTACGTCACCTAAGGCCTGCTTTGCATTACTGCGCCTCGAAACTGATTTCCAAATCTCTTTCATTTTATATTGTTTTCAGCAATGTTAATTTATTCGACATTGTAAATTAGGTCATATAGGCAGCATTTACTGAAATAACTTTACCTGCTTAGTTAGTAACTTTTCAATAGTCGATTGGTAAACCGAGCTTTAGCGCTTCTGGGTAAGGGTCAACTCCAGAGAGTCGTCAATTTTACTGTTAATGTTCTCACTAGGTAGGGCCTCAGCTATAGTCATTTAAGGCAATTTTATCTTTTGTGAATCATTGTGTTAAGCTGTGTTTTCTCGACATTAGTCCATCCTGGAATATAGTTAAACTGGAGAGATCCATTTTTATGATGTTTACAGATAAATCGGTTTATTTGAAATTTGGGCTTAACAAGTTAATTACCAGATCAAAGGTTTTCTAATATGACACGGAGACATGCTAGATGGCCAGCTGTCACTAACCACCTTTGAAATGTTTTATAAACCAATGCCAGCCGTCTATCTAATTAAGGTTATTTTCAGCTGACATCTTGGAGACTAATCGAAGGATCAGAAGCCAAACAGACATTTTATATCTAACTGCTCTCTATTTGGTTATCAACGATGCATCCTTTTAGAAAACGAAGATTGTTTTGGCTGCGGTATAATTTAATTTGCTGACAAATGCATCACGCAAACCAGAGGGCTATAAGTCATCTGATGAACTAATGTATTCACCGATGAAGGAACAGCAATTGCAATCATTGAGCATATGCGTATCATTCACTTATCAAGATACCTTAAAATCTGTGAAGGTCTAACAGAAAATGTGGACCTCTAAGACAATTATTAATTTAATACCTTACAGATGCAGGCTCTCGTCGAATCCATTTTGTGGGTGACCGAGAATTCGGTTTATGTTTCACATTAACGGTAAGTGCACCTTAATATTTTGCACTTATTCTCGGAGGATGCCCACTATTTTGTTTAGAAAAATCATGATATTTTTTATCTACTCAGAACTTGTCCTTAAAATGCAGCTCGTTTAAATTGCGAATCTGAATATTCGTCCATTTTATTCGTTAAACAAATTTAAACCTTGAATAATTTCCGTTTCGTCATTTTACCGAATTTGTCAAAACCGATAAATTGCACTATTTATTATCAAACTAGTGTCATTTGACAGGTATGGATAGTTTTCCTAATTAGACAGCATAGTAGCATTTTTCTGAGTCAGCAAATAGATTGTAGTCGCTCAATTTGTGCAGACCGTTTTCCGAAAATTGGTCTGCTATCAGGCTTACCGAACTTTAGATTAGGAATATCGTGCCGTATGAAATTTTCCGAATCCGTTTTTAGAGCATGTAGAGCAACTTTATTACAAAATTTCCCTAACTGTTCTCCTGGAGTTGTTATAGTCTCACTGAGTTAAAAACTAAAATTCTTAGCTGAATTGCGGTAGAATTTTGTTTACTTGGTTTATCCGCGGATATATTTTGACTTATTTAAATATTTTTATGGACTTACGAATCAATTAAATATTTTTCGTTGCACTGTTAAATTACCTATACTTTTTTCTTCCACGTTTATCAGCACATCGAAATTAATGGCATGAATATTGGGCCACAACAGCGTGACAATGTGCGTAATTTAGTAGGCCAATACCCGTATCTTTTGCCAATAGAGAATAAGATTGTTACTCAACAAGTTCCGGTTATATCAGGTTCATCTGGTTTGTCCATATCGCGGCTTGATCACATTTCTGCCTACGATCAACTGGGACTGTTAAGAGATATTTCGGAACCAGCATTTAATGGCGTTCCTAACCTGGAATCTGGTCGTGTGACAGATTCGGTGCATCTAAAATATTCCGTTAACGGATTGGAAAACAGCGGAATTTCACCTGATGGTACATCACACTCAGTGGCGTTTGTTGCTGCTAATATGTACGGCCAAGTTCGTTCTAACACACTTATTCGTGTCCTGCGTAAGTAATGGCTTTTTGTTATTGATATTTGTTTAAATTGACATATTGAATCTTTCTATTCAAAGTTGAAACGCTTTTTTATATTCTGCTGTTTTTGATTTATTACATTCAGTTTCTTACAACAAAAAAATCGTGAAATAGCACCATTATTTATTTTGTTTTTGTATTTGTTGAATTTACTGTTAAAATATGTTGATGTGGACTGTTTTTTGTTCATTTCAGCTGATCCTATTATTCTAGATGCGCCAAGTCAGTACAGCTGTCTACATCCCGACTGTTTAAGTTCTAGTGAACATGTTTTTCGTTGCAAAATAGACTTATCACGCTATTCAGGTGCGCTGTCTGAGCTTACCTGGGAGCTGGATGGACATGATGTGCGTCGTTTAGACAAACAGGATGGAAGAGCTGCGTTTTTCCGTGTTACAGAAACGGTAGGTAATTTTCAATTATCACTGTGCTACCCTATTGCGTATGATACAACTTCTTGTTACTCACTTGTGTTTTGGTTAACTATGCCTTCAAGTGGAGCCCACGTAGTTTCTCATTCTTTTGTATGTTAGCTCTGCCAATTTTAACCATCACCTTGTGCACATGTATATATATATATATATATATATATATATATATATATATATATATATGGACAGGTATGGCCGTGGAGTGACGTCATTAATTTTATGACTTAACATCTGAAAACCAAAGGCCAGTTCCTGGCTTGCATGCGGCGTTAGCTGTGCAATAATAAAATATATGGAGTCTTTGAAGTGCTGATGGTATTTGTCAGCCTTCAGTGGCAGGGCATCTATGGACCAGATTTTTAATACAACTCACTTGTCACTATTGGAAATGGGCGACCTGGTCTTCATTTGTATTGATATAGTTAAAACGACACGATATACACGTTTGTTCTCCAGCAGTTTTTTGTCGTCATTTGCCGCTTAACACCATTAAATCTTGGGGTGTGACAGCTCTTACCTGGTGGGCTGCCGGTATTTTACCGCAGTTGAACTAAACGAACGCGGTATTCACTTTGCTAATCTCCGAGAGACCAGAATTGCTTTGAGCAATTCACGATGTTTCGGCGTCAGAGTGATCCAATTTGAAATAATGTTGCATTGAATAATATTGTTGCAGCGGAAGCCGCAATGGATTAGCGACTAAAAAAACGTCAGTTCGTCTTTCGCTAGGTTACACGTAGGCTACCAAGATTTAAGTGACATTTATGTGTATGCCCAAACACTTTATGATTTTGCTAATAAAGGCTAGTTCATGGCTGCGTTATAGGAATATAGACTATGGCTGGAAAAAGCTAGCATAACAACATGAGGCTCTAATCCTGTTCCCAGGCATAATACTTTTATGATTAAATCAATTTCAGCGAATCACAAGCGGCATATTGCCACAAGGCATGACGACGAGACCAATGGAATAATTTCTTTAAGTCGAATTCAGATCGACCATATTATGGTAAGCACGCGTTGTGTGTCTTATGTCTAGTATGTCAGAGCGTATCACCAACATTCTTGTCACTTTAACATAGAGTTTGGCAGCAGTCTTCTGCTCGCCACAATCCGATAGATATATCGGACCATTCAGCTGATTTATCGACACGATCTGTAGAACATTTTGTGCGAATGACCTAATTTTATGATTTTGAATATACATATATATATATATATATATATATATATATATATATATATATATATATATATATATATATTCCTATAATTAGGAAAACAACACATAAATAACAAAGTGGATAAAGGCCATTTATTTCGCTATTTCACTCTCGAGGTAGAGAAAGACGACAGTTTCCCATTCCTTGACATCAAACTCACTCGAGAAGCAAACGGAGATTTGACACTGGCCATACATAGAAAATCTACTTTCACCGGACAATACATTCATTACAACAGTAGTGTGCCAAAATCCCACAAAAGAAACTTAGTAAACAACCTAGCAAACAGAATCAGGAAGATCTGCTCTGAACAAAAGATTGAGGAAGAACTGGGCTACCTGAGGAAAATTTTGCTAATGAACAACTACCCAGAGCGGTTCATTGATGTCAACATCAGACCACGGCAGATTCGTACTAGAGAGGATACCGGCAAGCAGGTTTTCCTGAACTTACCATTTAGAGGCGACATACCAGCCTCAATAATTGCACGGCGGCTGAATAGAATAACTAAGGACAACTTCCCCAGTGTTAAAGTTAATATGACATTCAGTACACAGAGAATCATGAGGTTGGATGCCAAAGATCAATTGCCAATTCTCTCCAAATCATTCATAGTCTACAAATTCTCATGTATGTGCGGTAGCACATATATCGGACGTACGAAGAAGCAATTGATAAGCAGAATCCAGCAACATTTGACACAGAAATTGATTAACAAAGGCTTGCCACCGTCAGGAAAATCAGCTATTTCCGATCATATATTGGCAACGGGGCACCCTGTCAATTCGACCAATTTCACAATTTTACATAAAGCAAAATCCGAAAAATTATTATTTATCTACGAAGCACTTTACATAAAACAACAAGCACCTGACCTTAACATTCAAAAGTTTCATCAACATGATATCCTTATCGACTGGCCAAGAATAACAAAATTCAACAACAATCTACTAGTATCCAGCCAAGAACCATTAGGCCCTCTACTAGAATCAACAAACGTACAATCGGATTGGCAACAATGTGAAGTGGAAATAACAGAGGCGCATACGATGACAGAAGTCTCCAAACAATGTGAGCGTTTAACATTGCAATCAACATTAGCGTTGTTACCAAGCGAAAATAGCAATCTTGCGCAGCGGGGTGAAACGATCAACTATACTGGGAAAAATAGCACTTGTACATGTAACAGTGAACAATGTGCACAAATGGCTAACTCTCAAGATACCAAAACAATAATGACAAGATCTCAGACATCACTTCGCAATACTGCGAGAATGACCTTTACATACAAACACGCATACACAACACAAACACAAACGCATACACACTCACCAACTAGTCAAAACAAGAAACAACAGTAATAACGAGTCAGATTTGTTACCAATAGCATAATCAATTGAAAACCCAAAATGTATAAATATGTATGATTGTATAAGAGATGTTTAGTATTCACGAAATAAATGGCCTTTATCCTTTTCTTATTTATGTGTTATTTTCCTAATTATAAGAATACTGTGTTAATTAAAACGGCATGGATATCATATATATATATATATATATATATATATATATATATATATATATATATATATATATATATATATATAATGTCCATTGCCTTCGAATATTACACAGCATATTTCTAATTAGGAAGAAAAAACACGTTCATCAACATGATATTCTAATTGACTGGCCACAAATAAAAAAATTCAGCAACAATTTTATGGTATCCAGGAAACACAAAACACGCCCTCGACTAGAATCAACAAACATTCAATCGGATTGGCAACAAACTCAAGAGGAAAAAAAGATGCACAAACAATACGAGCGTTCAACACTGCAATGCGCAATTGCGCTGTTACTAAGTGAGAACAAAAATTTGAGCAAAACGGTGAAACGAAATACTACCCTTGGAAAAATAGCACTCGTACACGTAACAGCAAACAATTCGAACATGTGGTTAATTCATAAGCCATCAATACAATAATGACCAGATCTCAGACATCACTTTGCAATACTGTGAGGAGGAACTTTACATGCAAACAGGCATTCACACAGACACAAACGCATACACACTTACCAATCATATATATATTTCTGTGTGTGTAAGAAAACACTTGTAATTGCCAGCTTCATCATTAAACCCATTACTTTTCTGAAACGGCTTAATTGTTGTTAGTAATATAGATTGTAGTAGGATTTTTTGTAATATTAATAGCTTTTGCGAGGTAGCTGACTATTTAGTAATTATTTCCCCTATTTTCATGGTAGCTGCTATCCCCACCCGTTCCATGATCAATCCCTGACCTTTTTCCAAAGGGTTAAGTACGAAGGCTCAACCGTTTTCAGACGTATATTAGAGGCTATGTTTCAAAACATGAATCAATTCACAGTTAAACAAAATGGACCGTGCTCTAGACGGCAACAAAATGAAATATTGTCAACACAAATAAATGTCTTATACAAATGTAATTATCATGAACATAATCGTGTGAATCGTGATGAATTCATGCAAATGATTGAAAAAGTACAATGATACAAATCCAGTCTGAATAGCAAATTCGTTTAAAGTCACTGATAATAGAAGAGATCAAATACAGGAAATATTGTCACTGGATAAAAATTGTGTAAAAACGGTCTTAAAAAACATCACAAATAATTATTCCACTGTTCGCTGGGTTTTGAATGTTTGAATTATAATAATCCATTCAACTATGAAGTCTAGGAAATATATTGAGAAACACTTGAGGTTTGTATGTGTTTAGTCATGACTGAACTGTTAGTAGTTGTGAAAAATGTGGTTAATGCAAAAAATGTCGATAAATCCATTGTTTGAACAAAAAGGCATTAGAATTCACCGCATGTTATCTGCGTATTACGCGCGGGTGTGTATATTTATTAAACAAAACCCTATCAATTACAATTAAATTTGCAGTTCAAGAAATCTCAATTTAAACTGCTTGAAACTAACAGAGATTATTGCTAAAATCACAGTTAATATTGTGTAAATACAGAGTTAGACTAATTGACCATTAGGAGAACTCTTTTTGTGAAAATTGACCTTCGTTGGTTTGTAACACGGAGTTGCGTGTTACAATATAATCTAGATTTCTAAGGGAAACCTGCATGTACATTAAACTTTTATGGCGAATTTAAATCCTCTCATTTCCCTATAAGCAGTACTTTAGCTTTGCTGATCTCATTCACCTTTTTGTTGTACCAAGCAGAAATCATCTTATCCATAATAGCATTACAGTAACATGATATATTGAAAATTTACTTTCATACACATATGATTATTGAAAGTATTGTGTGGATTTTACAACCTCTTGATTGCCTGACACTATTTTGCGTGATTATTGTGATGATTTTTAACAGAATTGATGTGCTACGAGGATAAATTAAAATGCATAAACTATGACACTGACATTAAACTCGTCTGCAGTGATGTCCAGTGTTTCATATATTATTAGTATTTGTATATTTCAATTTTTGTCTAAGTAACCTTGTTAAACGAATTAGTTTGTTTAAACTATAAAACAATTTCAGTTTGTATCAGTGTTAGGTAATAAATTCAAATTTTGGAGCTAAAAATACACACCAAGTATTACATTATTAGATTTAGTACAATTTTTCAAATTTATTGATATCCGTTGATTTTTCCTCTTCAACTTGTCTTATTGAATTACGTCATCAGTACATTAGGGATTTTTCTAATCTTCTAATTTAATATAAGCAGTTGCTTTTCCATCTTATATGTCAAATATTATTTCAATCATTTAAAGGATGAAATTGAGTTGAAACCTATTCTGCATGACGACCGAATCGTTAACTATTTGGCCAATTCAACACTCACGTGTCGGCTGCGTATCTTCTACAGTAGTGAAGGTTCAATTACGGATGCAAAATCAGCGCAGTCTGCCTTCAGCAGCACTCGTTTGCAACCCTCTAGCAAGGATTCTCTGCTGTTGCAGATATATGACTCACGAAACGACGAAGAGACGAACAAAAATCTGACTGCCCTGATTCAAATGTCAGTAGACACCAATATCAACCCTGGTGAGTTGTACGATACAATTCTTTGCGTATTTAAGTTCCAAACTAAGAAACTGTTGATGCGTGTAGGTCTTTTGCTATTTAAAGTAGTTTTTATGTATCCAAGGATTTCAAAAATGTTCATTGTGCACCTGAGCACGTTGAATTTGAAAACACAAATTTAAAAAAGGGTTTATTGAAACTTTACATTTATTTATATCTCAGGTAATTTGTTGTCTGTTTTTTCTTCGTGTGTGTACATTATTATTGTACGATTACGGAGATCACTGTTTTAGTATAAGTTTACGATGTGTGCTTTGCTAATGAAATTTATCGTTGCTTGACTAAGAATAAGCTCCTTTCTCCAGGAAAATGGTATATAGCTTCGTCTCGTCTTCCCTGCTAACTCTTATTAGTAGCAGCCGGCCCGACGACTACTATTCATTTTTTCTATTGAGCAACATGTTAGGAAACGAATGGGTATCCAGTAAGTACGATAGGTGAGCTCATAACATATTACAAATTATACATCTTTGTTTTAATCATAAAAACACTCTTAACCGTCGTCGTACATAGGAACAACAGTACATCAACATAATATTATGATATTCGCTGTCACATTATTATACACTTCTCAAGAATAAATTTTATTTGTAAATTGGAAATGATTTAAAATTTTAATGTCACTGAATCTGGTTTAAAGATAAAGTATATTATTAAAAAAACACAAATTGTAGCTAACTTAAACAGCTATGCAACACATTAACTGGAATAAGCAGACAGTAAAGTCAAGGCCATATAATATATATAACTTATAACGCCGCTTCTCTTCATAGCTTTATCTTACTTTGCAAATTAAGGAATAGATGACTAAGTAATAATTGACTGCAATAAATGCGTAATAATATCACTACTGAGCAAGATCCAGTGCTGTGTATTAGGAATAGCACAAGCATCGTTGCCTGTATAACGACCCCGTTCTATACTGCCAAACAATGCTGGGGTCCATTTTATTTGTTTTACATGACCCTCTCTATACCTTTTGCTTAACAAAGAACTATGACGCACACGCAGACCCCGTCCTAGTAGATAAACTTGCGCTATTTTATCAATTTGATTTTTTACTTAAGCTGATTTTTGCTTACCATATCCAGGATTATCAGGCTTGGTTTGCATAATTTCACTCATATTTTTTTAAATATTCTTATTTTATAGGCGCAGGATGTGTCTGTCACATTAAGTGATGAGCTTCCACAGGTATCTTTACTCTGAAAGCTTCAACATGACTGTACTTTCCATGGCAAATGTTGGGATATTAATTATTGCCGACTAGCAATCGTGGGTATGATAAATTGCATGGTAGCTCTGCGCAAAATCAGTTTCCATCTGCCTCCATGTTTATTACGTCAATATTGTGTTGGCTGAGAGAATCATGCTCCACTTAGCAATCAAATTGAAGATCTACGTAATAATTGTTTGAGTCATCGCTGGTGGTGGAGCATTGATTGTTTGTCTATTACTTTTACTTTACTTTACTGCGGCTGACTCCTTTTGGAGGATAAGCCGGCTCCATATTCATGGAGTTTCTTGGGAACATTTAATTTACTCCTAAAATACGACTACAAATTTCAGTGTCGCTTATTCTCTGATGGTAAATTATTTGGGCTATGCTTTTTCCAAATATGGCCATTGAATGCCTTTATACTTCCAAAGTTTTAGATTTCAAAGAACAGCTTGAGTTGTGTGTAGTGAACCTTCCTGCACAACTAAATTGAAATAATCTAGTTTTTACATAAACAGAAGTTGGGTGAAAGCTACTTTTGCTTTCGCGATTTTCACATCCACCTCATCACTCATATCACACGAGTTATTGGTACAGCATCCCAGAGATGTGAACCTGTCAAATAAGTTCAGATTTTTACCTGGAAGCCACATAAATGAAGTTAGTAATACATGATCCTATAGAATGTCTTACATTTAAATGGTGCAAATTCCATACCCAAAGAGTCATTGATGAGAGCTTATTTATTTAAACTGACCCGAGCAGAATCTCTGCTTTTTAACAATAATACCGAATCGACTAATCTACCGCCTGGAAGAACTGCCACGCCTGAATTCAGAATGTAGGGCAGAGTACAGCTCATAACGATATGTTATATAAAAATTAAAGATATTTTTGTAAAATTAGAAAATTTTGATGGACATTATTTCTTGTATTAAAGAAATTAACGCGACCAGATATGTGTGACTTAAAGGCGGGTATATAATATGCAAATTTAGAGACAATTACTCATTTCAACATAATATTGAATACAATTTTGCGATCTGTTGTGTCAAATGCACCACCGATGTCTCGAAAGAAAGCTCTTTCTGGTTGGCAATATCTATGCCTTTTTAGTTCTCATTTTAAGGTAAAAATATCATCTATCCAACCTCGTGCTCGACGGAATCGGGCCATATAAACTATACCTGTTTTAATATGAAATGTGTAACACTATAATAAATTAGATGCATACATACATGATACACATGGAATTCTATTTTCCCCACTGTTAGGAGTACCTTATATCTGTGAGCAATAGTTCAGCGGTTCGTGTGAAAATTAATCGCTTATTCTGAATTGACACACTGGTTATCAACAAATAAGTTATATGACACTCGTCAGAACGGATCAGCAAAAGTTTAAACAAAATGAAGAAGAACACGCTGCATGTATATAAGAAAAATATAGACGTCAAGTAATTACCTTGATATTTAGCTTTTGAATTTTTGCAGGGTGCCAGCTTCATATTTTTCATTGCCGTGTTTTGCTTACGTGGGTTGCAACTTTGCACTAACGATTTCACAAAGATCCGATTGATTAACCTATCCACTGTTTTTTCTTCGATCAGACTAGGTGTGTAATCGCCGTTTTATTCCAAAGGCTTGAGCATCGTTCATATTTATCACTGGAAATGAGTTTTTGCGTGATTTTTGTTTGCCTGTAAGATTTTGGACCTTCAAAATCCATTCCATCGTCAGGCCAATAGTCACACATATATACACCACTAAACTCACATTAGGAGATTTAGGTAAATGTGGAAACCTCGCTCCGAAACTGTTCTAATTTTATTTTATTTTTTTGACTCACCAATGCTTTACATAGAAAACCTCACTCAGCAACTATACTCATATATATGATATGCCTAGCGCACATGATAAACCCTCATATATATATATATATATATATATATATATATATATATATATATATATATACTACTCTCTCTATATATATCAATATCTGCAATTAGCAGACCAAGTCCATATATATAATTACAGCTATCTCAAATTCACTGAGTATAAATAATTTCATAATTTGTGCAGAATGGTTAAAGGGAGAGAGAAAGTATCGAATGTTTTTGTTATAAATGTACTGCTGCGATGTTACGGTCATCAAATTTAGATATACCAAAACTGATAAAACGTAAAACTAGAATGTCGAATACTGCGTTTTCTCTTAAGCGGGGATCTCTAATTTACGAAATTGCGTATGCGGTATTGTGCACTCAGTAACGAATTAGTTCAAATATGACAGCAAGTTACCTAGATGGAAATGCAGTGAATGTCAGAGCGATGTTAGATCAACAATAAAAAGTGAAAGGAAGAGATAATATGGACAAACTAATAGTCTTCAAATTTAATAGTTATTAAGTTGCGAAGTTACACAACTAAGAGATATATTTGTATATGAATATATGTACATTTATCTAAAATAAATAATTATATATATAATTATAGTATAATAACACAATATATATATATATATATATATATATATATATATATATATATGTATATATATGCATTCAATGGACAAGGACTGAAAGCTGAGATAGTAAGCGCACTAGAACAATACAAGAAGGAATTCAAAGGCAACCAAATCATCACAAAACAGCACATAGACGAACTCAAAAAACTCCAATCAGTCAAATCCATACGACTTGCCACACTCGACGAAGGATCAGGAATCTTTATACTTGAAGCCGACGCTTACAGGAAGGCCATAAACGATATAATATATGACCAATGTAAATTTAACCATGACATCAAACAGAAAGATGATTCAACGAACATCGAATCAAGAATTAATGCAATTTTCAAAAAGATGGAAAAACATGTTCTAACATCGATGGCTGACTCCGAGATTAGATCAAAATTCACAGAAGACATCCAAAAAGCAAAACCAGTCGGAGCAAACAACGCAAGATTGTACGGCAAATCAAAAACTCATAAAGTCTTGACAGCCTCAGAAGCTCCTTCGATGCGGCCCATTATGTCAATGATCAACGCTCCACAACATAAACCAGCCAAATTTCTCTGCAAACTATTTGAACCAATACGGAGCATCATAAACGCCAACACCATCAAAGACTCCTTCGAACTAGCAAATGAATTGAAGAGGAAGAACATCCTACAGAATAAAATGGTCTCGCTTGACGTCTCATCCTTAATTACAAACATACCACTGGATAAGACAACGGAGATCTTGTGTGACCTCATCAAAAATGAGTTTTTTGACTTCCCTATAGACACCAATGACATCAAAGACCCCATATTAGCATGTACTAAAAACGTGCAATTTACATTCGAAAGGATATACTATCGCCAGATCAATTGTGTAGCTACGGGAAGTTGCATCGCACCCCTCCTGGCAGATGTATACATGTATCACCTGGAAAAAACGAGCCTAAAAGGTATAATTGACCAGTGCGCACTCTACAAAAGGTATGTAGATGATATCTTGTTGTCCATCTCAGAAGCAGAAGACCCTTCCGAAATCCTCAAACAAGCAAATGGAGTCGATCCAGACATCAAATTCACTCTCGAGGTAGAGAAAGACGACAGTTTTCCCTTCCTTGACATCAAACTCACTCGAGAAGCAAACGGAGATTTGACACTGGCCATACATAGAAAATCCACTTTCACCGGACAATACATTCACTACAACAGTAGTGTGCCAAAATCCCACAAAAGAAACTTAGTAAACAACCTAGCAAACAGAATCAGGAAGATCTGCTCTGAACACAAGATTGAGGAAGAACTGGGCTACCTCAGGAAAATCTTGCTAATGAGCAACTACCCAGAGCGTTTCATTGATGTCAACATCAGACCACGGCAGATTCGCACTAGAGAGGATACCGGCAAGCAGGTTTTCCTAAACTTACCATTTAGAGGCGACGTACCAGCCTCAATAATTGCACGGCGGCTGAATAGAATAACTAAGGACAACTTTCCCAGTGTTAAAGTTAATATGACATTTAGTACACAGAGAATCATGAGGTTGGATGCCAAAGATCAATTGCCAATTCTCTCCAAATCATTCATAGTCTACAAATTCTCATGTATGTGCGGTAGCACATATATCGGACGTACGAAGAAGCAATTGATAAGCAGAATCCAGCAACATTTGCCACAGAAATTGATTAACAAAGGCTTGCCACCGTCAGGAAAATCAGCTATTTCCGATCATATTTCACAATTCTACATAAATCAAAATCAGAAAATTTATTACTTATCTACGAAGCACTTTACATAAAACAACAAGCACCTGACCTTAATATTCAAAAGTTTCATCAACATGATATCCTTATCGATTGGCCAAGAATAACAAAATTCAACAACAATCTACTAGTATCCAGCCGAGAACAAACAGGCCCTCGACTAGAATCAACAAACGTACAATCGGATTGGCAACAAACTGAAGTGGAAATAACAGAGGCGCATACGATGACAGAAGTCTCCAAACAATGTGAGCGTTTAACACTGCAATCAACACTGGCGTTGTTACCACGTGAAAACTTTGCGCAACGAGGTGAAACGATCAACTATACTGGGAAAAATAGCACTTGTATATGTAACAGTGAACAATGCGCACAAATGGTTAATTCTCAAGCTATCAAAACAATAATGACAAGATATCAGACATCACTTCGCAATACTGCGAGAATGACCTTTACATGCAAACACGCATACACACAAACACAAACGCATACACACTCACCAACTAGTCAAAACAAGAAACAGCAGTAAAAACGAGTCAGATTTGTTACCACTAGCATAATCAAATGAAAACCCAAAATGTATAAATATGTATGATTGTATAAGAGAGGATTAGTATTCACGAAATAAATGGCCTTTATCCACTTTGTTATTTGTGTTTTCCTATTTATAAGAATATATATATATATATATATATATATATATATATATATATATATATATATATATATATATATATATTTGGTAAGTAAGTGTTTGCATATGCGCTAGGCATATGCACATATTGAGTTTAGATACTCAGACAAATACTTTGATTAAAATAATTGGTGAGTCAACAAAATAAAATATAAATAGAACGGTTTCGGAATACGAGTTACCACATTTACTTAAATCTGCGATAGGGAGTATGGTGCTGTCTACATATGTGCCTATTTGCCTGATGCTGCAACGGGTTTTGCAGTTCAGAAACTTTGCCAGCAAACAAATATCGTGCAACACCTCATTTCCATTGATTAGTATGAACGATGTTGAAGCCTTCGGAATAAAGGGACGATTACTCACCTAGCATGATCAAAGTCAAAACAGTGGATAGTTTAATCAATCTGATCTTTGTGATACTGTTAATGGAAAGCTATAACCTGCGTATGCAAAACGCGGCAAAGCAAAAAGTAAATAGCCTTTAAAACGTGATATTAAATTTTAGCTTCAGTAATAATGTGACTTATGTGTGTTCGAAATAATTCAGCAGTTCATGCAAATAGAACTCGCTTATTCTGTATTGACATACTGGTTATCAACAAATAAGTAATATGCGCCTCATCGGAGCGTATCAGTGAAATTTTATACAAAATCCGGAAAGAACCATTTTCATGAACATTAGAAAACTACTCAGAAGCCAAATAAATATCTCTTTAAACGGTATATTCCATGTTGCCTACAGTAAGGATGTGCCTTATATATTTGCGTAATAATTCAGCTGATCGTGTGAATAAAAAACCCTTATTTTGGTTTGGCCCGTACGAATTTAACAAATAAGTATTATGAACACCATCGGCACGTATCAGGGAAATTGTTTACAAAATCAGGAAAGAACCGTTTTCATTAATATTAGAAAACTATTTAGACGCCAAGTCAATAGATATTAAGACGTAATATTTTATTTTGCCCACAGTAAGGATGTGTCTTATAATTTCTTCCTAATACTTTAGCGTTTCATGTGAATACAAATCGCTTCTTTTGCTTTGGCATATACGTTATGAAAAAATAAATATAAACCTAATCGGCACGTATCAGCGAAATTATAGTACAAAATCAGAATAGAACCATTTTTCATGAATATAGGAAAACTATTTATGACGCCAAAGTAAGTAGCTATTAAAACGTGAAATTCTGATTTTGCCCACACACAAGTTCTGCATTAGTAAAATTTATTGCATACGGCATTACGAAATAATAAAGAACATAACTATAACTCAATAAAATGGAAGAAGAAATTTAATATTGCAACCAATTTACTGTAATAAGTCGAGCAACAGAGTTATGGAATAAAAAATGTTTCTCTTCATACGCAGTACTTCTTATACAATAAAAGCAAATAAGATGTATAAGTGGAAAATTGCATAGATTGTAAATATATGTGAACGTAATATCAAATATCTTGTGTTCCTACTTATCTGAGCTAGCAAGTAGATATAAACCCTAGCAATCAACCAGTTATTCACTGTTTTATGCGTTTGCTAGCCATATCTTCTAACATCAATTCCAAACAACTTTTCATATCGTTTGCAATCATTGTGTTCAGTAGTAGATCTAAAGATTTTTCAACTGATTTGGCTTTCCTTATATTCTCTCCAGAGTTTTTAAAATAATGATTTCATTTGAGATCTTGCATAGCGTTTACGTCGGTAATTTGGTATCCAATGGCATCTATCCCGGTTAGTATATAAGTCACTTTCTAATGACTGACTAATAAAGTCTGGATTATTTATGTGGTCAAGTTTACGCATTTTAATGCTCATTTCTGAGTTAAATCGATAGCGTGGTTTCTCCCACGCAAATTTTAACAAAATTCCGAATATGAATTTTGTAAATCTCTGGTACATTCAATGTTGGGATTAGAGCGCACGCTGCCAAATATAATTTTTTTTAAATTTAAAATAGTTCTTATATTATAGTTTGAAGTAAGAGTTTTGTTGTCATTAATTTCATGTGTTTTCCGACAGTGTGATTAGTTTATGTCATTTAAACATTTTTAAACTATTCTCAAGTGTTTACATGTTCTAAACAGTCTATCTACAGTTGACGAAGTATTCTAGTTTGAATAACTTTTATTTCATAAATTATCTGCATAAGCTTTATGCCACCCTGTCGATACAATACACTTTTCCTAAATTATTCTATAGCCTGCCATCTTGTTATTTATAGCCGTTTGTTTTTGATAGTACTCAATCAATTTTGTTAGCAGAGATTATGTAAATTGTTCTTCTGTCTTTCTTGATAGAAATACGGCTACTTCTTTCATGCAAGAAGATAGATGTCTCAAAGGAAACAAACAAACCTTACTCAATACTCAAATCGAAACGTTCTGAAGCATGTTTCGTGTGATCTCGTGTTTTATAATATTTTTGGCTAGTTTTAACTAAAAATATGTACTTATATGATACAATGCCATTGTTTCATTTTTTCAAGGGTTGCCAGTTGAATTTTTTTAACAGCATATTTCATTTGGAATTTGACTTCACCTGTTTATGTTGTGTCAAATTAAAATTAATTATGAATGCAGCCATTTTAATATAATGTATGTTGGTGTGGGTGGTTTGAAGGATTATTTGAAATATTTCAATCTAGCTTGTTGGTTTGGTTAACTTTTCGACAGCTGATGAAAATAGAAGTCCATGGTTTTAGTCAATTCTTGATAATCTAATAGCACAGTTACTAACAAATTGTGCAATCTTTAGAAATTGCAACTTGTTATTTTTCTGTTTATTTTGGATCATTGATAACTCGCCAATGTGTAAAATTTGGATACTTTATATTTACAGATGCAGAGTTTCTGTTTGTCATTGATTGATGGCTTCTCAATTTTCCCTTCACTCTAAAGTTATCCATCAGTTGCTTGCCTGAAAATGACTCTGAAACCCGAGACTCCGAAATCTCGGGACTTAATTTCCAGTCCCATCTTCAGGGTTGACACCATACTCACAGGAAAAAAATCTGGAAAATGTGGTATTCTTAATCAAGACAGAACGATTTATACCTTTTTTACTTTCTTAAGTATTTGTATTGTCTACCCTAATATCCGCTCTTAATACACTGTTCCTTATACTCATATGTATACAAGAAAATATCTCGCATCACCCCCACGTAAATAACAACTCTATACACATGCAGTGTACTCTAATCTATACTGACATTTATAAAATAATTATAATCAAACCATATAGATTGACACATTCACCTATTCGTGATGCCACGATTTTTAAAAATTACTTTTCCGGACGCGTAGAAGGATCTCACAGTTTTTTTTAAATTTTAATACTTAGGCGCGAAACACTTTCGCGAATCTCATAATGCTGCATTTCTTATGACTCCTTGGGGAACAATATAGTACTATGCTTAATTATTTGTCATGTATAATACAGGCGAATA
>JAQBSW010005544.1:0-56450 GCA_029291075.1 Eudiplozoon nipponicum
CCTAGTGTAAGGGGCTGTTTTAAAACGGTTCTTATATTGTATTTTAAAGCTATTGATTTCACTTTCCTACTTAATATAGAGTCCGGTAATACCATGATCTTCCGCTCTTCCTTCTCCTTATCTGCTTTTATGTATCTCAAAATAGGATTAAATTTCTTCACCATGTCCCTCATTGTTGTATCTATTAAATGAGGAGGGTAACCATTAGTCTTGAATATATCGCGTAGTCTGTCTAATTCTAACTTCCTATGCTTTATATCTGTTAACTTGAGACTTCTTAATGTTAATGACTTTAAGATCCCGACTTTCATACGAAACGGGTGATTGGACTTGAAATTAAGAAGGATTCCTGAATAAGTATCCTTCCTATAAATATCTCTTCCCAATTTCAGACCATTTCTAATTAATTTGACATCTAAAAATGGTAATTCACCCGACGATTCCCTTTCTAAGGTAAATTGTAGTTCGCTCATTCGATTAGCTAAATTTAAGAAATTTACCAATTCATTGTCACCATGGTTCCAGATCAATAATATATCATCCAAGAAACGTAGGTACAATTTTGGTTTTAATGGAGTCTTATCCAACAGATTATTTTCCAAATAATGCATAAAGATATTGGCTATTGGGACCGACAAAGGTTTTCCCATTGGAACGCCTCTAATTTGTTTATAAAATTCCTTACGAAATTTAAAATAAGTGGAGGACATACAAATACACATCATCTCTATGACGTGTCCTAACGTCATTTTGCTTCCTTCTAATATTAGTGGGTGATCAACTAGGAAACGTCTAAAACAATCCAGAGCCTCAGGTACCAGTTATATTTGTGTACATAGATACTACATCTAAGCTTACTAATCTATCCTTTTCATCTAGTACATATTTATCAACAATTTCAACCAAATGATATGAGTTAAGCAAGGTATGTTCTAAGAAATAGGAATATTTTCTTATTCTATGTTGCCAAAATTATTTGTTTTTATTATTCTGGATTTTTTGTAAATACATATGTATATATATATATATATATATATATATATATATATATATATATATATATATATTCAGACCCGGACATCTATTAAAGACCACCATTATACTTTTATGATGTAGAATTATATACTCTTAAATGAAGCACTGCCCCAACCAATCTTCTTAGTGCGCATATTGATTTATTAGCATTCTAAATTCACCGTTGGCTCAATTTACTTGACACACCCTTATAATGGTGTTATAATATCGTGGGGTATGCTTCTAAACGTGTTGTTTAGAAAACATTCGCAATGACCACGTAATACGTAGCCGTGGGATGAACAGTTCTATATAAATATAATTCAATTTGTTTTTTTATTAATTTCGTTTTTATTCATCAAACATGTTACCTGTGCTTTTTTATTAGACCATTGCTAAATTATTTCTTTGTTCATTGTTAAATACGCATTCCACGTTCTCGAAGATAATACCTGTCTTCCTTTGGATATTAATCAAGCTTATCCTTGATTATCCTTCATTATTTAACATGATTTAACTTCTACGGCTTGTTAACGAACTTCTGCGTTCACGCCTGTCTATTCTGCATTAAACTAAATTGGAGTGGTTATTCATTTAAAAAATCAGGTTTTTTTACTGTACTGGATACATTTGTCTGAATGTAGACAGGGTTTATAGATACATTGTATTACTGCCTTCTTATCATAGCTCCACTGATAATCGATTAACGTAGCTGATACTGCAATATTAGGTAGAAGCAATTAATTATTTTGTATTTCCCACCTTGTAACATGTGAGTTCAAATATGACCAGCAGTATATAACCAAGAAAGCATGAACAAAACGTGTATTCTTATGTAACATGCATTTAGTGCTGATAGGTGACACATCAGTAGACAAAAGGCAATAAGTCTCAAACCAGACACGTGTTTAGTCAAGTATAGGTAAGTGGAGAGGAACTGATGTCTTTAACTGTTCCCAACTAAGGCATAAAATTAATACTTATTTGCCAAACCAACATTTAATAATGTAATAAAGTCTGCAGGCAAGTATGTTCGAGAATGCTTATTATTTGTCCTCGAAAATTTCGTTCTTATACAATATTCCATCGTTAAGTAAATTTTAGAAATTGGAATAAGCACAAATAGACTTAAGCAAGTCTTCGCACAGCACGGTGTAAAACTATCAATGTGATCTGATAATGGCCGAAAACGATTTAACGCGTCAGCATCATTAGCTGAAGATTGTCATTCTACACTCACCAGTTGGTGACATTCAGAATGGCATTTCTGTTTAATTTTAAAATGAAAAATTGACTAAAGCAATCATTTTGACTTATTTTCGAGTAATTGGGTGAAAGGTTGTGTCATGTGAATGCCAAACTCATCAGGTTAAATAAATCAAAATGTTTTCTATAGGGTTAAAACCAATTTAAGTATATTGTTTGAACTATTTTCTAGTCGGCGTTTGAGACATTATTTGGATTATCTTTAGCGAAGGCTAGATTCGCCAGATTGGCATGAATCCATGATTGCAAAGGACATTAATAACACTCAAATCTTTTAGTTCTACCATTTTCCAATAGCTTTATTCTGCATTTTTTTAAAGCAATTTTGTCTGTTTATGTGTTAGAGGCGCCGGAAGCACAATTCGTTTCCAAAGTCTGTTGCTATAGCCACGGATTATACAATTTAATAATACTAGCGGTCTTGCACGTTACTCCTAGCAGTCGAATACGAAAATAAATATATACTTTCATTGACTAACAATGTTTAAACTGGGTGTTTCAAAATTACCTAATTCGTGTTGTTCCTAATTCATAATATATTGTCAATATTTTGGAAACAAAAATCAGTATCCTTCATCGGTGCGCAAGTCTTAGAAACAAACTAATAAAGCAAATTTGTATTAGGTTTTGCGCACCTAGTAACAAATTAGTTCAAATAGGACCAGAATGATGAACCAAAGTCAGTTTGAGCGGAAGACATAATCTCATGTGCACATTCGTTTAGTGCTTGTGGTAACATATATATATATATTGGGTATATATATATATATATATATATATATATATATAGTGATTTACAATTTATAGTGCACCAGTCAGAGTTTCGATCAACTAATTGTAAATTAATATGAGTCATGTTAATATTTGAAGTTGTAGCAGTTATAGCGTGTTAGCGGTTAATTTTTGTGTGTGTTTGAGTTCACATAGTTTTAAAAGTATTGTTTTAGGTAATTAATTAGAGTATTCGCTTGGATCTAAGTTATTTTATATCCGGTGCAGTCACTTGCATTGCTTTGTTGTCTAGGTGTATACTCCTGCTAATTTAACACCGTATCTGTGGTTCTTACCGCTTGAGCAATTGTGCTATTATTTTATTTGTGGCTATCTGTTTTTTCTCTCGCTCGCTACTGCAATTATTCTCTTTGTTTTGTGCAGATTGCAAATTGATATGCAATTTAAAAACGTGTTGCGCACCTAGTGACAAATTAGTTTAAATATGACCAGAAGGATAAACAAAAGACAAGATGAACCAAAGGTCTGATGACATTTGTATAGGGCGTAATACCGGCTACTGCTTTTGAGGTGCCAGTAACCACGAAACTAATGCGCACATGTGATTAAACCTTTGGTTCATGCTGTCTTTGATTTATCCTTCTGGTCAAATTGTAAATAATATTTTACTAGATACGCAACACCTCACACGCAATTGCGCACACTCGTAAACATGAATTTGCTAATGATAAATTTCTATGTGTACGTCCGTCAATAAAACTAATGAGTTCTTTAAATACTGTTTGTTGCGAAGAACTAACATATATATGCAAGTATGTATTAGGTGTTGTCAACCTAGTAACAAATTAGTTCAGTTGTGACCAGAAGGATAGACCAAAGGCAGCATGAACGGAAAGTATAATCTCATGCACATTCGTGTCGTACTTACTGGCGACTCATCAGTAGAAGCCGGTATTAAGCCCTTTAACCAATATACGTTTGGGTGAGGAATGTGGGATAATAGGGCGGTACAATCTGAGCACCTGTTACTCCAGTAAATCCATACACATTGGTCTTGATCGATATCAGTTATCTCATTTCGCGGTAAGCATATCATTCAATTCAATATATTACAGTTAAATACTGTAATACATACTTGCATATATATTAGTTCTTCGCAACAAACAGTATTTAACTGCAATATATTGAATTGAATGATGTCATGCTACAGAAATGTCAAATCAAGGCAAAGTCAATATAGTTTACCTAGATAATGAATTCAAAAATTGTATAATTCAATTTGGGTGAACTTTAGCATAAATTTGTATCCATCAGGTTGGTATCATGTACCGACTCGGAAACCATAGTGTTAGTATCCGGTACTCATCGTTTTCAAAAAAGGTATCAGTTACTAACACAATAGCCCTAGTGTTAGTATCCTTTACAGACTCGGTATATATATTATATAGTGTGAGTTAGCATTGAAGTCGCATTGTATTTGACTTTAGATTATGTTAGCTTCACAATTACAGGTTTACACATTCGTCTAGGAGATTGTACCGTCCTATTATTCCACATTCTTCTACAAATATATAGTGGTTAAAGGGCGTAATACCGGCTCCTACTGATGAGTCGCCAGTAAGCACGAAACGAATGTGCATGAGATTATACTTTTCTTTCGTGCTGTCTTTGGTTTATCCTTCTGGTCACAACTGAACTAATTTGTTACTAGGTTCGCAACGCCTAATACATACTTGAATATATATTAGGTCTTCGCAACAAACAGTATTTAATGTCAATGAGATTCCGGTATTGTAATTAGCTCACGGACTGAAGCTAATTTAACTGAGTAGCTCATTCGACTTTGTGCGACACGTTTAAATACATCTATCAAAATCGATGACAGTAGCCTTAATCTACGTTGCCTTTTAGTTATATATGCATATGTTCCCAGGGGTTTCAGCACGGGCAACAGCAAGTACACTGTACAATCCGAACTAAGCACTTCACCTAGTAGAGAAAGAATTTCAGATATATTCTTGGTTATGGGTGACATGAATGCTCAAGTTGGGCGTTTAAGCAACGCAGAATTTTATTTCGGCGGACGATACACTTTTAGCTCAACACGCAACGATAGTGGCGAACGACTGTCGGTTAACTATGTGAATCATAGATTGCACCCAATTAGCAGAAACTGCAGACTTAGTGCAAGGCGTCTCGGCACATTGAGTCCTCCAGCACCCGGACAAAAGTGAACTCAAATTGATCATGTAGCGATCATTTATAGATGGCATGGATTCAACCAGGATTGTCGTTCGTTTTTGAACAGGTGTGTCAATTCGGATTATGTACTTATCCTATGTATATATATACTCAAATTTTGCGGAAAAATTAATAAGAATAAATCTTTAAAAAACCCTCTTTCCAACATAAATGTTAAGATATTCTAAAGTCAATATTAACTGGTCCTGATGGCAAAATTTCGAAATTACTATGAATAGAGATAAATTTCACTGTTAGCTTCTGTAGAAACAAGTTTAGGTTCAATGCAAGATCTAGTTAGCTCATCTTATAATACGTCTTAGAGTTGTTATATGTCATTCTTTGGATCAGAAAGACCAAAACGGTGAAAGAAGCGTTCGCATCTGGTAATAACCGATGTTTCTTCCAATTTATCTGCGAAACAAGTAAGAGAATATTAAAAGTTAGCAAAATTATAGCTAATTTTACAACCATTTAAAAACGAATATAGTAAATCGTGTTGGTAAGTGTGATAGACACTTTCAAAATCAATTCTGTTGGGCAAATTCGTTAGTTACGATCTACGATGGTATGCCTGTTTGAAAACTGTGGAACGTTGATCTCGATCAACCATTAGAGTCAGAATTTTGGAATGCCATCTCATATTTTATACATCGCAAAGCTGTAGGCTGCGATGATTTTCTTCCTACCTTATTCAAGGAAGGTGACGAAATAATTCCTGGAGCGTTGATTAACCGTTTTCGCCACAAACGAAACGAGGACACTGTGCCGCTTGATTAACATGAGTCGACCATCAATTATACCTTCGAAGTAGGCCATCGTATTTAGTGTGATAACCATCGCGGTATAATCTTGATTCCAGTCGTACCTATGTTAATTGCTTCGATCAACTTACGCCAACTTAGCATTTTGCGTGAATCACGTACTAGAGGAGAACAATCCGGATTCCGGTCAGGACAAAGTTGTACAGTTAAATTATTTACTTCAAGGAAATTTCTCGAACAGCGGCATGTATACCGTTGTCCCACAATAACCGTCTTTCTAGAAATGAAGTGGGCGTTCGACTCAGTGAATCGCAAAGTACAATTCAAAATTCTGCGAAAAGTAGTATGGCCACCTAATTTGCAATTATTATACTCGCTCTGTCCATACACAGTTCTGGTTGCAATAAGGTCTACAACGAATTAACAAAAAACTTTACTACCAATAGTGGTGTTTGCCATAACTGTCCCCTTTCCCCATTTGTGTTTAACTTTGTAATAGGGGCTGTTATGAACAACAGCCATCCATACGTGCATAATGAAGATGTCGAGGTACTCCCATGTGGTGGATAAGTCAACCTTGACTACGCAGACGATATTTTATTATTATTTGACAATCGAAATTCTGTTCAGGCTACACTGAAAAGATTAGCGGTTGTTGTTCCGTCTTTCTGTGTGCAATTTTCACCCTCTAAATGTAAGGCGCTTATACAGGATGACCCACCACTCAGTCCAACTCTGCGAATGCAATGTGATGATCTAGACGTAGTTGGCAGGTTACAAACCTCGGCAGTTCGATGAATAACTAAGTGACGAAGTGAGAATGAGAATCGCGAAAGCTATTGTAGCTTTCTTTAACCTTCAACATTCATAGTGAAACAAGAGTATTTCACTCTTAAAGGTCTCGTTTACAATGCAAATGTACGCGCATTTTAATTATACGCTAGTGAGACGGCCCTAAGTGTTGATGATTTTAGAGACTTGCAGACATTCGACCTTCGTTGTTCATGAAGCATAGCAGATACATGTTTTCAAAAACGGACAACCATAACGTTTTGCGCATGTCTTCAATTAGATTTCATTGTACATCAATTTTTGATCACCCAACGCAAGTTAAGCGTAAGAAGCAAGGGGAAGTATTTTGACATTGGAGAAACAGCTACATTCCGATTAGATACTGCTTGTTATATATATATATATATATATATATATATATATGCTATTTCTTCATTGTTGTTTTGTTGTCGATTTATTTTTTGTTTATATTGTGTGCATAATTTATCTTATTGATATTTTCGTTTCCGTTATTGGCAATATTAATGTACGTATACATTAATAAATTTTGTTTCTGTTGATATTCCGGTTATTGCTGCTGACATTTTATTTGTTCTTTGCTTTTATTCTTGTGATCTTTTAGTTTTTGTCTTTGCTGATATCTATTGCTGCATTTCTCTATTGTTTTCGCTTTAGTTTTTGTTGCTTTTGCTATTTATATTTGTTGTTTTACAAGTCTTTTCATTTTTGAATTTGTTGTTTTTCTTTTAATCTTCCTTGCATTCTTTCTTATTGTTATTTGTTCTCTTTGTCGCTGTAATTGATCTTTCAATATATTTTTTATTTATTCATGTTTATTTGGCTGCAGTTGGAGATGGTTATTCTTGTAGTTATGTTTCTTGTTTATTTAGCCGTTATAGTTTTATTGTGTATTTATTTCTATTTTGCATTTCTTATGTTCTATGCTTTTTCCAGATCTTGCCGTTTCGTTCGTCCTGTGTGTTTAAGGTATTCTTTTTTCCGTTGACTTTTGTGTTTATATTTTTTTAAATTATATTCTTTCTTGCTGTATTCTTACAGTTAATCGTGATCCCGTTAATTTTTTATTAATGTAATCGATGCTGCTTTTATCGTTATTATTATCTTCGTTTTTGTCTTTGATCTGGATGTTTTAGTATAATTTTTAGCTCCCTATTTTGTCACTGGTTTTTTTTTGCGGAATTTCGCCACTGTAGTGTCTGTCGAATTTCTGATTTATATTTCCTGAATGATGGCGCACTGCGCTCGTCACATTTAGAGTATCCACAAATTTCTTCCGTGGTTAGCAGATTTGCACTATCAGTTTCGCAATAATCCGATTGATCCCTGTTTCTAAATACGTCACGAGTTTGTCCTCATGGTCGCTGGGTGCTGATTCGTCCCTTCATTCATATATATATATATATATATATATATATATATATATATATATATATATATATATAAATTTATATATATATATATATATATCCTGCAAATGGCGAACCAAACTCTTAGTTCCATTACAATTGCAAGAATCTCAAATTCCCATTTTACCTTATCTCATCAAATGTGTTATGCGTGTGCGTTTTGTCATTTCATTGTTGTTGACTTTTTTCTATTCCTGCTTTCGTCTTTTTTGTTAATTTATTGTTATAGTTATTAGAGTTCTTGATGTTGTTTTATGTAGTGTAGTCGGCTTTGCCATTATTGTTCTTCCTTTTATGCTGTCCTCTCAACTGCTGTTTTTGCTGCTGTTGTCACTGTCGATTTGTGTGGATTCCACTAAATTAAATTTTAGTAGTTTCGTTTTTTACCACGATTTTTCTCTTCATATTGGTGTGATTTAGATTTCAATTTCATTTTTATATTGTGTTTGTTGTTTTTCTTTTTATTTTCAATGCTGCTTTTGTTTTTCAGTAATTGTGTTCTTATTCCATTTATTGCTGCTATTTCTTTTCCTGTATTTGTTGTTGTTGTTCTCTTTTATTGGTCATTGGTTTTATATAGGTCGTCGCTGTTGTAGTTCTTATTGATCTGTTTTATGTTAATTTTAACTTTTGTTGCCCTTGTTCATGCAATTGTTAATTCTGTTGCGGTTTTAGTTCTTGCCCTGACATTGTTGATTTGTTTTATTGTTCATTTTACATTTCATCGTTGTGCTGTGCTATTGTGTATGCTTACTAATCTTTTGTCGCCTTTTCTTTTATTTTAGTTTTGTTATCTTAGTTTTTGTGTTCTTGGTGATTTTATACTTATTCTGATAATGTTATTTGTGTGCTGTTTTGTTTTTTTGATAGTGTTATTTTTCATTGTACCCTTCCTGTGTGCAAAAACAAAAAGAAATTTTATCCTTAATGTCGATATCAAATATTATTTACCAATATACATGAGAAAGTTGTCGATCAACTTACGTAGGCCGATCGACCAGACGGTTAATTACTCGAATGAGAGAACATTGCAACTTGAACGCCTGTTTTAAATCAAATGGTGAATACACGTCTGCTATTGCTCAACACATCATCGAAACATCGCACGTATGTTCTCCAGACGTAGCATTCAAAGTAATTACTAAATGCAAAAACAAAAAGGAGCTAGCCACATACGAAGCCTTATGGATAAACAAATTGCAGCCGGATTTATGTAAGCAGAAGAAGCACGTACAAGCATTGAGCTTGAACTGGAGGTGACGCACGCAATTTGATTTGTTTCTATTTTCCACACTCTCTCTATGTTCAAATATTTCTATCTTGTTTTGCTTTCCAATTTATGTATAAAGATATGTTCATGAGTAGATATTTGAGAAGACCATGAGAAAGAAAATTTTCTTATATCTGATAAAATTTCTTTTTGTTTTTGCACACAGGAAGGGTACAATGAATTTTATTAAAGCTCGCATTTCAAAAGTGTTATTTTTATTTTTGCTTTGTCTTCTTTTACTGCCTTTGTTTTGTTTACATAGATAAACGAAAATTTGTTGCACGGGCGATGAAAACAATTACTGTAATCAAGGTTGCGATCTTGATATAAACACCTGACCCATTAAGTACAAAATTTGTCAGTATAAACCAAGAATTGTATAATGTAAAATGGGCAATTCATTCAGTAGACCGGTTTCGTCCTTATTAGGAACTCATCAAGTACTGGCCAGAATTTGCCGCGGACAAGGCTCGAACCTGGGCACGTCTGCTTTGAAATCTGGTGCTCTAACCACTGAGCCACCTTGCCGCACAATACACACAATTTTCAGTTATATATTAACTAATGTTTCTTGGTCAGTCTTTCCTTTAGGTAGAACTTATATGGCATCCCTTTATCCCTAAAGTTCCAACCAACCATTCCCAATCTGTCATTTTAGAACAGAAACCACGGTACATGAGGAAATGATTTTGAAATGAAAATTTATATAATTAAACGAGCATTGTTGGGTGTAATAAAATTTACTTTAAATAAAGTTTGAGATATTTATCGAAACACCTGACCCATTATTTACATATATTTGTCAATATAAACTACGTATTGCATAGTGTAGAAAAGTCAATTCATCCAGTAGACCGGTTTCGTCCTTATTGGGAACTTATCACGCAATACTTAGTTTATACTGACAAATGTATGTAAATAATGGGTCAGGTGTTTATATCAAGATCGCAACCTTGATTAAAAGTTATTGTTATCACCGCCTGTTCAACCAATTTTCGTTTAATTTTATAATTGTTAATTTCAATACAACTTCCCCATGTAGCGTGATTTCTGTTCTCTAATGACAGATTGGGAATGTTTAGTTGGAACTATAGGGTTAAATAACAACAAAAGCAATAATTTAGGCACACAAATTATCAGTAAGATTTTAGAGAGAGAGAACATAGTTAATTTGAGTTTATAATTACATTTATTAATATATTAATATATATATATATATATATATATTTATACATATATATATATAAATTAATGTATATGCATTTATTTGGCATATGACTTTAAAATTACGTACAGATTGCGGTAATATTGACGGAATAAATAGAGTCCCAGACTCCAAAGAAATTATGCCCCGATTCCAACCATTTATTTATCGGTTATTAATAAGGACAAAACCTGACTTTTTGATTAAATTCCTTAACTAAATGGTGCAATATTTAGTTTATACTGACAATATTTATGTATATATATATATATATATATATATATATATATATATATATATATATATATATATATATATATATATATATATATATATATATATATATATATATATATATATATATATAATCAAACTCTCCATTAGGCTTGAATTCTATATAACTTTTCCAAGTTGCAAAATGACAGATCATGGAAGGTAAGTTCGTTCTTCATGTCCCTAGAGATTACTAATAGGTTCCATTTTAAGTAATGGCTAGCTAAAATCTTTACGATAGTTTGCTATTGTGTATTAAGTATTGCGTAACTAATAGTAGATTAAATCAAATAGGACCAGAAGGATTTACAGAAGTCCGCATATAATATATGTTTTCGAAGATTTTACATGAAGTTAACTCCATTATTGCTTAAATACTCATTCGTATTGGAGATTGTACCGTCCAACTGTCCCATAGTTCAAGAATAAATATACGGTGTGTATAGGGCGTAATATCGGTTTCTACCGATGAGTCGCCGGTAAGCACGAAACCTTCTGGTCTTATTTGAACGAGTTTGTTACTCGTTGTGCAATACCTGATGAACAATAATAAAATGCATAACTGATACAAATTTCCTTCAATTATATATGCAGAATATTATTTATTTTAAACCCAAATTAATTCCAACATATAAAACAGTTAAAATTTATACAAACGGACCAAGGACTTACATATCCTTTCTGTCCTACATCCCCTATTGGAGTCCAAAGTAATGCACCCCACATGAGATCGGGCCAAACAAGCGTTAAAATTGTGAAGGAATATAAAATTAAACAATCATTGATTGCGCAGGTGGTGGTAAAAATTTTTTAAATCAAGTTTGCAAGCTTGAAGTATTATTATTGAAATTATTATTATCATTATAATAATTATTAGAAGTAGAATTAGTATTAATAGTAGTATTATTGCTACACTAGCAGTGAATTTACTAATAATGCTAATATTACTATTATTAATTTGTCGTTATTTATTATTATTAATATAATTATTATTATTAATATATTAATAATTATTATAATAATATCATCTGTACTTTTGTTATTTTCAATATTGTTACTAATAGTAGTATTATTATTATCTGTACTATTATTGTTAGTAGTACAGATAATTTTAACAATTCATTTAAATTGTTAATTGTTTAATATTTTGCTTTATTTCATAAAAGTCATTAGTTTCTCTTAAATTGCAGCCGCGAACTAGAGCATCATCTGAATCATCTTCAGAAAAAACTTAATCTTCGCATTTTGTCAACTGTTTTGCTTGGTCTTGCAGGTTATTCTGACAGTTCGAGACCCAGACGACTGGGTGGAGAGCTGCAGACAGACGGTTATGCCAGTTGACTACTTCAGCAACCACCGAGACAACGCCACACTCCGCGCGCTCACAGGCTTTACCACTCTGGCATCGACTAAAAAAATCGGCCACCACGAGAAAAATGCTGATTTGAATATGTGTGACCTCCTACAGCACGGAAAAGAGAGTTCCACAAGTACCTCAACAATTCGCACAACCATGATGCAGCACATCTCAGACTTGTTCACTTCTCCGCGCAAACGGATAGCAACACCGTATTGGTGTCAAGTTATTGACAAAATTTGTAATAAATTAATACATCCAGTTTTAGCAGTTCCGGGCAAACTTGGTGAACTGGTGTTTCATGTGTGGCAATGGTGGTATGGCATCAGCCAATTTAACGCCATGGTTGGCAGCTGTTTCCTTCGAGTAAGTTAGACAGCTGCTATCGGTTGGTTTCCGAGTGTTTAGGTTGCGAAGCACCAGGTGCGAAATAAGTATTAATTTTAAAATAATATAACATTATCGATCGTCAGGCGTCCTACCAACATGTTTCATAATTCTTTCAATCAAGTTTGCGAGCTTGAAGTAAACACAAATTCTGTTGTGGATTTGACCGCATTTTCTTGTGCGGGACAATTTATAGCACTTTTAGGTCGGTAAAATCTTGAATTTTCATCATTTTCAGGTGATGTAATTTTTGGCCTCAATTGATGGGTTCTCACTTGTCCCGCCTTTTTTAAGCCTTCCATCAGCTGATTGTCTGAAAATGACGTTGGAACAAGATTTTCCATTGTTCTTTTTCCGAATTTTCGAGACCGAACACCTATCCTATTGTATTTAACCAGTCGTCGAACAACATAACCAAACTAACGTCAGTCACACGTACTGACGCGTTTCGACCTTCCATGATCATCACCAGAGAACGACAGAAAACTGACTAGCGAGAATCAAACCGCAATGAATATATATGGAAAGCAAAATTAGATATGCAGCTCTCACATCTAGTAGTCTCGCATAAATTTTACTTGACCGGAAATGTCGGCTGCACAGTTTCTATGCAGTCACGAACTTTAACTGAATGCTGATTTCACCACAAATAAGTATAAGGGAAATAAAATTAAACAATATTTGATTGAACTTGACTGCAAATATGTGTTGTACAATTACTATTCTGTTATGAATATCAACTTTCTGCAACCTTCGCTACGTGTATGTAAAATATATATTCAAACAATCATTGAATGCACGGGTGATGATAAGGTTTCTTTTAATCAAGTCGATGAGTCTGAGATAAACACATTGACATGTGTGATTGAATTTCAGTTGGATTATAGGTTGCCAGTTTGCAGTCGTGCTCTGTTAATGACTATGGAAAGTCGAAACGTGTCAATATGTGGGATTGACATCGTTTTGATTTGTTGTGTATCTAGTCAATTTAAAAGGATTGGTGCTTATCTCAGGATCACAAATATGAGTATAATAGCTGTTATAAACAATTGCGCAATCCATCTTCTTTTAAATTTTAATGACTTATAAAGGTATGGCGAAGGCTGGAAAAATTCATGATCCTCGCCGCATTGAAATTGCGCATCCGGCATTTCCAGTCAAATACAATGTTTACGAGGTGACTGGAGTGAGAAAAGCAGATCTCATTTTTTCTGATTTTTGATACTCATTAGGTAGATTGTCATCGTGCTTTGATTACGCCCACTGGAATCCGAAATGCGTCAGTTCGTGTTGCTGACGTTAGTTCTTCTAGGTTGTGTGATTGGGTAGTCAAAATAAAGTTGGTGCCTATCTCAAGTACAAAAACACTGTTTTAACCAAATTAAATAATCTTCATTTGTTCATTGTCATGAATTTGCATAAACGAATATTTTTAACTCAAAAGTTATAATCCAAAACCATGCATAGTTCAGATTATGTGCGCAGTTTTAGTGGCCTACGTAATATTAACGAAGATAATCTTCGATTTTACAAAGATAAGGCATAGGCTCATCACATGATTCAAATCCACGTTTCACAAGCAAACTTTTCTTATGTATGCAGGTTTTTATATTTTCCCCCAATGCTAACTTTATATGCGAATTCCCTCGGAATTCGTTAGTAGTGTGTCAACTAGCCGAAAGTTAATAATTCCTATCTAGGCAATTGAATTGTTCATTCGTGCAATTATTACTCTTATTAAGTTTTTTCATTCTGTCAGAAGCCGTTTTATTTAACTCAACAAAATTGATTTATTTTTAATCAATTATTTAGAGGATTTAGCTCGTATAAGGCGCATCCATTTAGTCAAGTAAAATACAAATATTTAGCGCTGACTGATTCATCTTAATGCGTGCACTTCTGCGAGGACCCTCTGTTTAATTCATGTCAGCCCTAGATATGAACCTTGGTGCGTTCTCGGTCTCAAAGGTGGATTTTGCTTCATCAACCCCTCTCCCTCAAGAGTCGGCCTTGGCACCCTAATTAATCAATCAATTTCGACAGCTCTTGGTCCATCGGGCATGCTACCAATACCTGTATTGTGTGCTGCGTCCACCTTTTCCACACGATGCGGACCATCATTGAGAGACTGCGATGCCATAGCATTGACCTTAGCAACCATGACATAATCGCCGACCATTTATTGAGTGCTTGTAGGTCGTCTTGCAAAGGCTTGTCGCCGTTTAGCGCCCATATATTCAGCTTATTGTTTTGGGCGCTCATAATTATCCGTTATGGTGCAGCGCTCATGGGATCCTGAGATTACAGGTTCACTTGGCAGTCTAATATGACCTCCATAGGACATGGTTGTTGGAGCGAATCATGTAGTTGTTGATTCTGGGGTTTCGTGGCACCAACATGGCAATACCTCTTTCATCGTCCGGTGAGCTCGCTCAGCCGTCGCATTGGTCTGCGGGTGGTAAGTAGCTATGCGGGAATGTTTTATATCACAGTCATTGCACCACTAATTAAATTCTCTTGACTCGAACTGTGCACCCTAGTCGATAACAATAACTTGTGGTGCACAAAATCAGCTGAGCCATCGCTCTTCTAAGCACTTTATAATTTTCTGTTCTGATTTTCTTTAGTGGTACAAACTCGACACATTGATTAAACTTATAGATCATGGTATACACATAAGCCTCCCCGCCACGAGCTACCGACAGTTGACCTACCAGACCAATAAGCAAAAACTGGTTCCATGCAGTGGCATTAAAATGAATCGGGGTGACATTTCCTCTTTTTTGGGTTTACCACGATGACATGCAGTGCACTGTTGACAATATCTATGAATATATTGGGAAATGCCAGGCCAATACAATCGCAAAAGTTATATCTCAATGAGTCGCCCGGCGCCGGGATGTCCCAACTTTTCATGTCAGAAGTCCATCAATTCTGTTCGTATAGACTCCTGCACAAACCATTGCACTGTTAGTCTTACTCTTTGCACGAATAAGCGGGTTTTCAGGCTCAACGCTTTATATGGTACAGACACCACTGTGTCGTTTTTTTCCTGGCATGTGGCATCATTTCCCTTTTCTTCAAAGACTTTAATAAATGGCAAAACTCGCACAGTTGTAATTCTGCTGAGCTAGTCGTCTGCCGCATTCTCGATACCGGCTCTATGATGAATTGATACATCGTATTCCTCGAACTCTTCAATGGCTCGGTGTACTCGTTTCTCCTCAAGTCCCAGTGATCGTCAATGCACTAATGATTTATGAAGGTCTCAATGTCCACCAATGACAAAATATCTAAACTTTCGTAGTGCCTATTGTCCGGCAAGTAATTCCTTTTCTGTGATGGTATTGTTTTGCTCGGCCTTAGTGAGTGCGCAACTTATTTATTGCGCCAGTCGTCCGTCCGGTATAAAATACCTCTCCTATGCCAATATCTGATGCGTCTGTAACAATTGACATAATACCTACCGGGAAATTTCTGTTGGCATAGGACAAACGCTACTTGAGCCTCCCCCGTCCAACGAAACCGTATCTTGTCACAAGTTAAATTAGACAAAAGTTGTTGCGTAACCACCATCCCTGTGAGATATGGTCTGTAGAAATTCACCATACCAATATGCCTTGTCATAAAAGTTTTAATTGATATTATCAGCAATATCACTTAATTTATTTAAATTCGGCATTTCGGTAGATTTTTACATCTTACTACACTGACACTACGCAAACGCCATATAAAACTATCGCACGATAGATTCACGTGCCGATAAAGTTTCTTAACCTGCAACCAATCACTAGGATAGATCGTTTTCTATGTTATAAAGCACATTAAATTCAGCCATAATTCTTCAAATGTTTTTTTTATTCTTCCGCCGTTTTCTTTTTCTGAACAATTGATAGCACTTGTTGGTCGGTAAAATCTTGAATCCTTTACATTTCCAGCTGCAGCAATCTTTAGCCTTTATTGATGGGTTCGCTCTTGCCCATTCATTTTGAAGCCCTCCATCACCTGCTTGTCTAAAAATGACGTTGGAACCAGATTTTCTGATTTTTTCCAAATTTTCGGGACTTCATTTCCAGTCCCATCTTCAGGGTTGACATCATACTCACAGGAAAAACAACTTGTGGCAAATTTGGTATCCCCATTCAAGACAGATCTATTTTTATTTATTTTAATTTCTAAATTATTTTTATTAGCTGCCCTGAAATTCGGGCTTCATATCTCTTCTATAATACTCACATGTATACACAAACTTGTCCACGTCACGACCCTCGCCCCGCAGACAACAACCTATATACACATTGGTGTACTCAAATCTAAAGTTAAATTTATAGAATGTTTATAAGCCAACCCTATGTATTGACATACAAGCTTATCCGTTATGTCGCGATTTTTAAAAACTGTTTTTCCGGACGCGCAGATGGATCAACAATTTTTTTGAATTTTAATCATATTGCAATAATCCTCAAATTCCCGGTTTACCAAATTTCACCCTGTGTGCAATAGGTCATAGAGATAGTATTATTCTATCTTTCGGACAAGACTGAATATGAAGCCTACACTAAATAATGCTATCTTAACCAAATACTCATTTATGCTCATATACTGTATAAATGTATTATTTTCATCTAAATGTCTGTGTCCAAAACATAAACATGTCTATGCATATGTAAAATTACATGTAAGAAACAAAGTGGGTTCCAACGAATCACCTTCGGTATATAATATATTGGCAATATTTTTATTAAATTTCATTATTTACTTATTTATATTTATTTATACCCATATCTTATATAAAATATCCATTTATATATACGACTACTCACTATATATTATGCATATATAGATGATCATATAAGCAACCATGAGGGTTGTTCCCACATCTTTTATAATCAACTATCTATCCATTATATATATATATATGTATATATATACATATATATATATATATTTATACACCATATATAATATGAATATCATGTAAGCAACCATGTGAGTCCCTCAATGGATAAATTATATCAGTCAAAACACATGTTAATATTTAAATATCTTTATATATATATATATATATATATATATATAGGTAAAAGAATGGGTTCTTTGAACTTCAAGTACCTACTATTCAACCTATGTATATATTATATCTACTTTACACATATATTTTTATTTACACTCATATTTTATATGAATACAAAATGTCTATGCATATACATATACCTATACATACATATAAAGTATATATTAATTATCATATAAGCAACCATAAGAATTCCCCTCGCATCTTATATAAATATTCATCCATACATATATATATATATATATATTGCAAATATCTAAAAAAGCATTTAAGCAACCATGTGAGTTCACCCTTCGTCTTATATGTATGTATAGAATCATTCTTATATGTCTCTGCACTATATATATATATATATATATATATATATATATATATATATATATATGCATATATATAAAAACATATAAGCAACCACATGAGTTTCTCTCACATCTAATATAAATCAATGATACTCATTCATATATTTTTTCGTGTACACGCCATAGATAATCTGCATTTCTGAATAAACATATGAGCAAACATTTGCAGTCCTGCCAGATATTATTTATAAATAAATATATACATATATTTATTTATTTATTTATTCATTTATTTATACGATAAAATTTCCAAACCTGCAATCAATCACTAGGATAAATTATTATCTATGTAATAAAGCACAGGCGATGAAAACTGTGCGTTAAATTTAGCCATTATATTTCAAGCCTTAATATTTAAATACATTAGCTTTGTCCCACTTCAGAGCTACTAGCTATTATTCTATACAGATAAAAATGGCGTAACCATCCATTAGTATTAACTGTACCGTGTTAAATGAACATTGGTTGCGCGGGCGGTGATAACAATTACTGTAATCAAGGTAGCGAACTTGATATAAAAAACTAACCCATGAAGTACTTACATTTTGTCAATATAAACTCAGAATTGTATAGTGTAGAAAAGGCTATTCATCCAGTAGACCGGTTTCGACCGTAATTGGGAACTCATCACGTACTGGTCAGAATTTGCCGCGGACAGGGCTCGAACCTGGGCACATCTGCTTCGGAATCTGATGCTATAACCACTGTGCCACCCTGCTGCACAGTACACATAAATTTCGATTATATGCTAACCAGTGTAACTCGCTTAGTTTTTTTCTCTTTTAGGTATAGCTCATATGGAGAGAAAGTGTGTATGTGTTTTCTGTATAAGCTTCACATCGCACAAGGTACAAAATGCAATACATCAAGCAAACGGGTTTTGTACATATTTGTCTCACATTAAATATTTTCTAAAAACATTCACTACACCATCTAAACCGCGCACCACATTCAATTTTTAGTTATATTTTGGCTTATGTTCAGTTCCTCAGTCTTTCCTTTAAATGGAGCCTATTCGGCATTGCATCTGACCTAAAGTTCCACCTGGCAAACGCCGATATTTCATTATAGGAAAGACAACATGTTGTCTGGAGCAGTTTTGGCGACCAAATATGATGTTCCTAATAAAATCGAACCCATATTATTTGATCAATTTCGGTTAAATATTTTTGACAAGTTTATTTAATATTGAAAATATATACTATTAATATAAACGAAACAGCATAAAACGTCTTATCTTTCACTTTCAAGTAATAGTTAGAATTGCTTCGGCCGAGGACAGATATGCGAACAATAGGAACACTGTAGAGGAGCTTATCCAATACATCATGAAAGTCGCGTATCTCTAGCAATATTTCATTGTAAAAAAACTTCTTTTAAATTATTCCTGTCAATATTACTTTCCCGGATAACAAGGTATCTGTCCTCTAATGACAAATCCTGGGTGGATAGTTATAAAGTTTGTTGAGAAACAATAAACACTAGTATCAGCCTTAAATACAGACTAAACTAAGAATATATAATTTGGAATAAAACTGAAAAATGCCTGCAATGCAGAAATTCGATGACGTAGGCAAATATTTGCACAGTAATGCACCAAATGCATCATCATCAAGCACAGTCACACAAAAGCCAAAAGAGACAATGGTTCACTGCCATATAACTATGACAAGCGAAAAAATAATATATATATTAATAAGACCCTTTCCATGTGCAAAAATAAAAAGAAATCTTATCAGAAACAGAAAAACGCTTCTTTCTCATGTTCTTTTCAAATATCTACAAATGGACATCTCTTTATATATATATTGAAAGGCAAAACAAGACAGAGATGTGTAAACATGGAGAGAGTGTGATAAAAGGAAACCAATCAATTGCGTGCGTCACCTCCAATTCAAGCTCAATGTCTGAACATGCTTCTTCTACTTGCATAAATCCGGCTGAAATTTGTTTATCCATAAGGCTTCGTATGTAGCTAGCTTCCTTTTTGTTTTTGCAATTAGTAATTATTTTAAGTACTTCGTCTGGAGAACATACGTGTGATGTTTCAACTGGTGACGCACGCAATTGATTAGTTTCCTTTTTTCACACTCTCTCCATGTTTACGTATTTCTATCTTATTTTGCTTTTCAATTTATATATTAAGACATTTTCATTTTCAGATACTTGAGAAGATAATAAGCAAGAAACGGTATTTGTATCTGATAAAATTTCTTTTTATTTTTGCACATGGAAAGGGTAATATGAATTTTATTAAGGCTCGCATTTCAAAAGAATATATATATATATATATATATATATATATATATATATATATATATATATATCAGTTAAATACTGTTTGTTGCAGAGAACTAATATATATGCAAGTATGTATTAGCTAACAATGCGCATAAATGGTTAATTCTCAAGCCATCAAAACAATATATATATATATATATATATATATATATATATATATATATATATATATATATATATATATATATGTATTAGGTGTTGCGAACCTAGTAACAAATTGGTTCAGTTGTGACCAGAAGGATAAACCAAAGGCAGCATGAACTGAAAGTATAATCTCATGCACATTCGTTTCGTGCTTACTGGCGACTCATCAGTAGGAGCCGGTATTACGCTCTTTAACCACTATATAATTTGGTCAAGAATGTGGGATAGTTTTGTTTGTATCGTCCTATTATCCCACATTCTTGACCAAAATATATAGTGGTTAAAGGGTGTAATACCGGCTCCTACTGATGAGTCGCCAGTAAGCACGAAACGAATGTGCATGAGATTATACTTACCGTTCATGCTGCCATTGGTTTATCCTTCTGGTCACAACTGAACTAATTTGCATATACATACATAATATATATATATATATATATATATATATATATATATATATATATATATATATATATTGTTTTGATGGCTTGAGAATTAACCATTTGTGCGCATTGTTCGCTGTTACATGTACGAGTGCTATTTTTCCCAGTGTAGTTTATCGTTTCACCTTGTTGCGCAAATTTTTGTTCTGCACGTGGTAACGGCGCCAGTGTGGATTGCAGTGTTGAACGCTCATATTGTTTGGAAACTTCTGTCACCGTATGCGCCTCTGTTATTTCCTCTTCAGATTGATGCCAATCCGATTGAATGTTTGTTGATTCTAGTCGAGGGCCTGTTTGGCCTTGCCTGGATACTAGTAAATTGTTGTTTAATTTTGTTATTCTTGGCCAGTCGATTAGAATATCATGTTGATAAAACTTTTGAATATTAAGGTCAGGTGCTTGTTGTTTTATATGTTGAGGAAGAACTGGGCTACCTCAGGAAAATTTTGCAAATGAACAACTACCCAGAGCGTTTCATTGACGTCAACATCAGACCACGGCAGATTTGCACTAGAGAGGATACCGCCAAGCAGGTTTTCCTAAACTTACCATTTAGAGGCGACGTAGCAATCTCGATAATTGCACGGCGGCTGAATAAAATAACTAAGGACAACTTTCCCAGTGTTAAAGTTAATATGACATTTAGTACACAGAGAATCATGAGGTTGGATGCCAAAGATCAATTGCCAATTCTCTCCAAATCATTCATAGTCTACAAATTCTCATGTATGTGCGGTAGCACATATATCGGACGTAGGAAGCAGCAATTGATATACAAAATCCAGCAACATTTGCCACAGAAATTGATTAACAAAGGCTTGGCACCGTCAGGAAAATCAGCTATTTCCGATCTATATCTGGCAACGGGGCACCCTGTCAATTCGACCAATTTCACAATTCTACATAAAGCAAAATCAGAAAAATTATTATTTTATTTTATGGAAGCCCTTTTACATAAAATAACAAGAATCTGACCCATATTCAAAAGTTTCTATCAACATGATAATTCTAATCGACTAGCCAAGAATAACAAAATTCAACAACAATTTACTAGTATCCAGGCAAGACCAAACAGGTCCTCGACTAGAATCAACAAACATACAATCGGATTGGCAACAAACTGAAGTGGAAATAACAGAGGCGCATACGGTGACAGAAGTTTCCAAACAATATGAGAGTTCAACACTGCAATCCTCACTTGTACTGTTACCAAGTGAAGAAAACAAAATTGCGCGAAAAGGTGAAACGATAAACTACACTGGAAAAAATATCACTCGTACATGTAACAGCGAACAATGCGCACAAATGGTTAATTCTCAAGCCATCAAAACAATAATGACCAGATCTCAGACATCACTTTGCAATATATATATATATATATATATATATATATATATATATATATATATATATATATATATGTATATATATAACGACAAAAAATAATAATTTAGATACAAATTATCAGTGATATTTACGATAGAGAGAAAGATCACCTAGTTAATATGAATATGTTTATCAAGATAACTCGCAAGAGGGGAGGCAAAATATACCGCTATGCAACACCATTATGGCTAAGTCAGCATTAGGACAAGGCAACATCAGCAATTCAGCTTCTTTGTGGCTTTCACTGTATCACGTCATAAACAAATGCACCTGGTTTTAAGCCATGGCCGCAGAAATTCTGGCTAATAATTAGGAACGCTTAACGTAAGTGGAAACAAGTTGAATTTGCTTTCTTATCAGCGCGTTTGTTTTAATCGACAATAAGTGCATAATAAAATCCTGTTTTCACACCATAACGCAATATCATATTTAAGGTAATGCTGTATCTATTTAATGTTGACAGGTAGAGACTAGCTAGTTGAAATTTAAGGTCGATAGCAATAACCAGGTTGGTCTACCTGATAGAAAAATTGGCCATCTGTAGCAACAGCCACAGTTGAGGCCGAGATCGCTCCAATTGTCCTATCTAGGGCTGAAGTCAATAGAAAAGAAAGTCATCGCAGAAGTGCAAATGCTAGAATGAAGCAGTCAGTAAAATGATGGAAGCAGCCTTCGAGCCGCAGAAGTGAATAAAAATATAAGAAATATTTGCATTTTGTTTCACCAAATGGACGCGTTTTATACGATCAAAATCCTACAAATTATTGATTAAAAATAAAGCAATTGTGTTAAGTTAACTAATATGGCTTCTGACGGAATGGAAAGCTTAGTAAGAGTATTTTCTGCACAAATGAACACTTTTACGGCGGAGTTAGTGTTAATTAAGTCTCGGTTGGATGGCTCACTTATAATAAATTCTGACGGAATTTGCATAAACGTTCTAACCATTATAGGTGAAGTCAACCATGGCGACCGCGCCCAATAGTCAGTAGACAGACATATGCCATTTTGTTTTCATCCGAATAGACGAGTTTTTCGACCATCATCAGAATTTAAGCCTATGCTTGCACCTTTGGATGTGGAAAGTCCACAGTTGGGGTACGAAAAAATTGAAGCTTCTGTTCGAGCGCAAGAATTTTCATTAGAAGCACCTATTGTGCACTTGGCTGACCTGGAAACAGTTGACCGGTCAGTTGCAATCCAATTGGAATTGCTTGTCCTTCTCACGTACGGAGAACATCAAAAACGAGTGTTTAATTACTTGGCAGTGAAACATGAGTCACTTTTGACTTTTGTATGACTGGACATGATGATGATGATGATGATGATGATGATGATGATGAAAGCATAACGGCATCGGCGCTAGTTCTTTGCGATCAGATTAATAAAAGGTTTAAATCGAAGTACTCGAGGAGATGTTTTCTGCTCTAATTTTGTTGCCATTTTTATGCCCGCATCGTGGGAAGTAAACGCTGTCGGTTCAAATCTATAAGTGATACTGTTAATGCAAATGAGCGTTTTTAAATCAATTTTATTTCGTCAAGATACTAAACAGTAACGAGGAGACAGTGTACACAGACGACGCCGCCTTGCGAGCCAACTTCATCCGATGGAATCGCCACGTAGTGCAGACTGTTCCTACGGAAAGACTGCTCGTGTTTCACGTCTCTCAGGGATGGAAACCACTCTGTGCCTTTCTTGGCGTCGCAGAGCCGTCAGTACTCGTGCCATTTCCTCACGTCAACAAGAAGTATGAAATTAAAGATAAAATGCACGAAAGGCAACACCGTTTAATGCGTCAATTCAGAAAGCATATGATGCTTATACTTATAACTACGGTTATCACAGCCCTTTTTGCTTTCATTGTCAAAAAATTATCTTACTCAAAGGCAATCAGTGCACAATTTCATTAGTTTTCAAAACGTCATGATTTCAAGGCTCTATGCTCACAATCTTGTACAATTACTTATAGCAAATTACACAATTTCGTCTACTCTCGACCAAAGGTTCGAAACATTTTATAGTATTGTACCTAATTAAATAATGGTGATTACCACATTGCTGGAAATGCGAAATGTGACAGTCCATCGTTGGCATACAGGCGTACATACAATACTACATTTTAAGCGAGATAAGCAGCCCAACTCATTACGGCAATCTAATTTACTGACACCTTCCTGCCGTATGACAATCACATTCATGGTTTTAGTATAGATATAAATAAACACTATGTCATTATTTCTGAGTGGGCCATTGAGACTGTGGCAGAATTACGTCTCTTTGTTAGCCTGCCTGGCATAAGTAACTCTAAGAGCCGTTTCACGCCGCGCCGTAGAGCACATTGAGACATAAAGGCACGCGCATCATCCCACCAATAGCAATGACCCGTCTCCAATTATGGAAACCGGTCCTACAAGTTGCAGATGTAATCATGGATGACGAAGAAGAAGTCAGGCCGATGTGTTGAATAATTTTATTTTGCTAATATAAAAATGCTGTAAAATCCGCACTACTTCAATTGAAATAAGTTTCATAAGAAAACTCTTTGGAAAGATTATTCGTTTGGTAATATCTTCTGCCTTTGCCCCATTGTCAAATGATGTGCTCATCACAGCTCTAGGAACAGCGTCAAAGGATTTTACATCCACTGGGCGCATTTTTTCAGACTATTTTAGTGTTCTATTCCGCATTTGTTTGTCAACGGTAAACTTAGCATACTACGAAATTCTACAACTATAATCTGACTTGACATCATAATTGTCAAATTTCTTGATGCAGTGAACTTACCTTTCGATAAAGGGTTCCAGGCGTGGTCACTGAATTATTCAAATAAAGAATGAAGGCAGTGGACGCCAAAAACATTTTGTGCAAAATAAGAGCCAGGAATTAAACCAAATTCATATCGCGCAAAACGCTTACTTTAAGCATCAACAGTTGTTTACGGTATTAAAATAGATAAAGTGTTACCTGATATTTTTCGAAAAACAAATCTAAATGGCTGAATCCTAAAATGTAGATTTTATCTGGTATTGTTCAATAAAAAGCACAGTTACAAATCAGAATACACATTTTAAATTCTTTTATAAGAAATTATTTATTGAAATATTGAATAAGGAATAAAGTGGACGAGAGAGGATGAACGAGACAATAATGATAACCATCAACATCGTCATCCAATCATCATCATATGGAAAAATAAATCAGCATTTGAATAACTATAAAAATAAACAAATTTACGTGTGAGCTTTCGAACAACACCGAATAGCCAATTACTCTCTCTCTATATATATATATATATATTCCAGGTTTATATCTGTCTACTTATTCATACATTAAGCCATCAATCTAACCATTTGAAAGCTTATTTAATCCATGTACCCAATCTTAGACCTCTTTTTAGCTACTCCGATTTTATACATCATACCTTTCTATCAATATAACTATCATTCCTTATATGTGAATATCATTAATATTTGCAATTTGGCGAGCTGGGAAAATTCGACATTATTTTATGTTTGCGAACTTTCATGTTTGTGAACACCAATCCAATTAAATCAGTCGTCGAACAGAATAACAAAAAAACCGTCAATGGTGTTCGAAGACTGGTTAAATAAAATGATATTGGTCTTTACTTCAAACTTGATTTAAAGAATTGTTACCACCACCCGTGCAATCAATGCTTCTTTAATTATTTCCTGTGTATTATTCAGTCCCACATAGCAAAAAAATGTATAGTGTATACCTCAGAAACTCGCAAAGCAGGTATATTCGACATAACTATTTTTTCTATTACACCTTGTGCTTTATATAGTTATTTGTCACACTTAACGTCACTCGTCTAGTACAACGATCTATTTATTTAATCGTGTAGGTTACTATATTGTTTTAATCGATTTTGCGGACTTCAGATAAATACCGGTCCCATTCATTTATCATTCACACAACACTGACGTATTTTAAATTCTTACGGTCATCATCAGAACACGAAAGCAAGCTGCATAAAGATAATCAGATCTCAACGCATGTGCCATGAATTGTCGTCGTTATCCATTTGACCGTCGTATTCCGATGAGGGCTATGGAAAATTTCAGTATATTCTGTGCAATGAACGATCGTTTCTATGGTGTCAGTATTTTCCAATCAATGGGATTTTTGTACATCTCACATACGGAAACGTTATGTAAATAAATTTTCTCACTTAACGCACGGGCTAAGATTGTTTAATAGAATCCATATAACTTTCAATCTGCCAAATGATCAGCTTTATGTCAATATTTTTTTGCTTGCGTTATCTTTCGGTATATTTATCATATAATGTATGTAAGATTTGAGCTCTTAGTGCTTTGTAAAACACACACCTAAGAGGGCGTTTTCTCTTAAATTCACTGTTTACTTGAAAATTTCTTTAAACAAAAAAAATTATGTTTACGGCCCCTATTCAATCTAGCCTTTACCCAGGACTGGAATTCAAAAGTATGTACATGCTAACCTCTCCTCGCACATACACCTGCATGAATATATATTTACATACGTACACAAACACATATATATATATATATATATATATATATATATATATATAAAGATCATGGTAATGCTCAGTAAATTTAATTACAAAGTGATAAAATACTTTGCTAAAAGCTAAAACCGATTTCACCAATGTCGTCAATCATGGACTTGACAAATAACAGCGATATTAATTTTACCCTGCTGAGATACGCTACTTCTATCTAGTCAGTAACATAAACATTTAGTAATATTTTAATACGCTTTTTCTTATTCTCTAATATTTTACTACAATTTTATTTTCTGGTTTCTCAAAAATAACTTTTCATATACTTATTTATCAAAAAAAAGAAAATCGTTTGGAACTTTTTTTTATTAAACTAACATTGGTTGCGCGGATGGTGATAACAATTATTTTATTTTATTATTTATTTATTTATTTTCGAATCACAGATCATTATGAAAATGTCACGTAGTTAATCTTATAATCCATTTATGTCTTTCTTATCAAAACGAAATAGTAATCGACAATTCGTGTAGCCTAATGCTTTTTAAAATTCTGTTTTTTATTTTATATGAACCAAATATATTTTGCTAAAAATTATGTCAAGTTCTTTTGCTAAAAGTTATAACCCACTATAAAGTAACTAAATAAAATGGATTTAATAAAGATGACATTAATGTAAACTTTTATGTAAAATAGAAAGTTAATGAGCACCATCTTATTCAAAATTGAAGATCAATGTATCGACAGCAGATATTATTTTAATACCCTCAATGAGTTTATGCATACATAAACGAAGATCAGCGTCACGCATAGTGTGGTCTACAATATATCTTTTGATAAAATCATTAAAATGAATTTGCTCTTCAAAATAGATATTTTGGGCCAATTGAAGCATAATGAAATCCAGTGCGCATATGATGATAAAAGCAAAACTTCAATGCTAAGAAATAACGAAGCCAGTCACCAGGCTCATTTCTGCGCCTAGTTATATTACATGGTACGACAGCAAATTATGCCATCTATGAGCAGAATTGACTGTACCTTCCAAATTTTCTTTCAAGAGAGTGATAAGTAGATCCATTTAGTACAAAATAGTATTATGATAAGGTTTCGTCTGCGAATGATTTTAACACCTTCAGCCTACTAGTCCTTACAGCCTGTCATCTAACCTAGAGTATCATTTTCTCCACGCCTGCAGAATCTTCTCTATCTAGACCACTGTCTCACTTATCTGTTTCTTTATAAGGCAAGGCAAAGTGAATTTGCGTTACAGAAATGTAACAGTAAAATAGAGTAATCATGAAGCACACTCGTGAGTTCAAATGGATCTGAAATTTCATATAATACTACAATAATGTGCATTGGCCAAAGAATTCTAGGCTGCTATTGGACTGTTCTAACCAATCAAATGCTTTCTATAGAAAAGCACATTATGACAATTTACATTGATAGTAAATTTACGCCCAGTACTTTAATATTCAATTTCTTAATTGGTTAATAAATAAAATACTATTTAATTTTTGTGCACACCTACAGACCAGTAACTCGTCACACAGGATGTTAAAGCAGCTTTTCTTTAAGACACTGTAACATTTCATCACATTTTCCTTTGCCTTTGTTATGATCTATTTTTAGCATCTATATTCAATAGAAAAATATTGATTGCGCGGTTGAAGACGGAAAATCTTTAAATAAAATGTGCATACTAGATACAAAAAAAATAACAATTCATTTAACTAGTCGCACAGACTAGCTTCACCACATTCAGTCAGGCATACTGATGCATTACCGTCGTTTGTGGCCATCTATGGAACGCAAGGACAAACTGACTAACGATGTTCAAGCCACAATGAATACTTAAATATGTGGCTGGTTAAATAAATTGGAATTAGCAGCTTTTTAAAGTTTTTTTTCACCTCCGCGCAAGCAATGATTGATTTATTTGATAAACAACATGTCTGTATCAAAAGCTGGAATAATTGTATGTTTGCTATGGCAACTATGGGGCAGACATATTACGTCTAAGCCAAATGAGAGAACAACGACAGTATACTTCCATTCCATGTATTTGATGCTTATAAAATGAATGTTTAATTCGAACGTGGGTTTCGTACCTGGTGAAAGGCAGCTGTAACAAGAGTTATTACTCTGACAAAATTGGCCGCCACCTATCCATGGAGTATAATCAAGGAACACGGTAAAATAAATTCGCGGGGTCTTTCGTAATAAATGTCATAAATCCCAACGGCAATGCGATTAAATGAAAATGAGCACAAATAACAGGCTTCGAGAAGATAGACAGTTATTTCCTTGTATGCAAAAATTAAACATGCCTTCCCGGAGCATTGTTCGTGTTGCAGAAAAAATTGGTCAAGAATTTCATAAAACCAGTGAATTTGGTTTACGAATCATAATTGTGCAAAGTTAGTGGTACATTTATTTAATATTCCAAGCAATGGCACAACTTTGAATGCACTTTTGTGAATTGTGCCGGATGTATTTTACTAACAAATAATTTAACTTCCCAAAATAGCATTGCAACACCATAATTTGCCTCACTTCTCTAAGTCATTCCAACTGACAATTCAAACTAACATCCTTGAAGAAGTAAACATCAATCCCATTGTATTTAACCAGTCGTCGAACAATATATCCAAAACTGCCGTCAGTCGCACGCACTAAGGCATTTTGACTTTCCATAATCATTATTAGAGTACGAAAGCAAACTGTCTAGCGAGGATCCAACCGTATTGCATATATATGGAAAGCAAAATTAGATATGCGGCTCTCAACTCTATTAGTCTCGCATACATTGTACTTGACTGGAAATGTCGGCTGCACAATTTCTATGCAGTCATGAACATTAACATTTTGCAGATTTTGACACATGCAAGTAATACAATTAAACAATAATTGATTGCGCGGGTGGTGACAACAATACTTGAAATAAAGTTTTCGAGCTTAATGTAAACAAAGATCCCATTGTACCTAACTAGTCGACAAACAACATACCATAACTACCGTCAGTCACACGTGCTGACGCGTTTCGAACTTCCAAGATTATCATCAGAGTACGACGACCAGCTTACTAAAGAGGATCAAACCTGTAGTATCGTTATATTGTTCGACGCCTAGTTAAATACAATGGGATTGGTGTTTACTTTAAGATCGCAAACTAGATTGAAAGAATTTTTACCACCTCCGGTCCAATCAATGTTTGTTTAATTGTATTTTCCTTGAAGGTCTTCGTATCTTATATGATGTTACAGATCCCAATTTAATTCAGAAAGCCCAAAAAATACAACACAATTCAAGTCGAAAGATTTACGGATGCAATTGAACTAAATGCCGCGTGAACAAAAAAACGTAAATAACAGGGACCTATGAAAGCTGTATTTAACCCAAAAGTAATCAGCTTGAGAATATTCGGCATCATGTTCATTCCGTTCATCAATCCGATGTGAACCACATGTTTTCAAAATAGCCAAAGACACTGTCCATAACCCAGAGATTTGGCTAGAACTCTCTAGCCCTCAAACTGCTATGCTCTACATGTGTTGGTCTTCTTTAGTTTTTATCTGAAGAAGTAATTCGTATATATTTGTCTACAGAGCTGTCAAAGACGCAAGGCGTTCACTGGATTTATTTCCCGGTATTGCTTCAGGGAGCCAATTATAGCGCCTGAAAAACACCTGGCGTGTGTGCTTGTACCAAAAATAGAAAAAGAGAAGGCGATTTCTGGTGCCTTTGAAGAACAGTTATTCTGGACAATTAGTGCTCGTTTGTCTTGCTAACCAGATCGTGTAGGTGACTTCAACTGCTAAAAGTAAAACAACAGACATATGGTGCTTATCAGCCTTGTGTGGCGGGCCAATTAATAGCAGGACGAATCTGAATAAAAAACATCAATCCCCATTGTGATTGGGCGTAGGGGTGATTTTTTTATAAATAATAAATATGAACAAAGCTAAAAATGATTACAAACATCATCGGCAGCACGATGTGTAAATGCTGACTTTATTTGCTGAATATGCGAAGTGAACAAGCGAAATTATACTATGGCAGTTGTAGCATAAATTCCCCTTCTCAGTAAAAGGCCATAAATGCGATTCAAGAGAGGACCAATGTCGCAACGAACTGGTTGGAAAGTAAAGAAGCATGTCGTTTACGACTGCTGAACTGAACCTGCGCGGCATCCCCATTGACTATTTCCAGAAGACCAGAGCAGCTTTGAATTGTCCAGTGTCTCGCATTCTGCCTTAATTCACGATAAAAAACCTATCGATCTTCCATTCCAATGCTAATTATCAAGCCAGATATGCTGTTGCTGATCTTCTCTCCAGTTTTACAACAAAAGTTCTACTTGATTCAATAGCTGTACACTCTCGTCTGAGCTACACTAACTTCCGTGTGGTAACCTGGTTCTCGTATCTGAATATGTGTACGCGTCATCTCCCAATCTTTCAGCTAATGAAATTAATGATTTATTTAAAAACTATCAGATTTTACCCCTGGCCTTGAGTGGTGTTCGAACCTCCCAGTAATTTCTGGTAATTTGATTAGGACTGCGCAAGAAGCAAAACTGTAGAAACACCAATCCTTGTTCTCTTATCTGGCTGTTAGCTTTAATCTTGTCGCGGTAAACGCAATGTTTCAACGGTGTAACCCATGTGGGTTGGACGAAGACATGTCATTGTACTGAAATTTATTCTTGCCGCAGCTTCCTTTTCAAACCAACCGTCTAGTTCACCAAGCTCGAAGTAATAGGTTATATAGCTAAGCATACGATTGGTCTTTCATTATCCCGCGGAGGCTGTAAATAACCAAGTATAGCTTCCAGCGCCTAGACAGCTGTTTAAATCGATTAACTCGCTCTATTTTGTTCATGCCATAGACAGATAAACTTCGAAGAACATTACGCAAAGAAGAAACTTACCATTACCATCGAAATCATTAATAGAACTGCTACATTGTTGGTAGGTGCGTTATATGTGAAATTAGATTTCACACACTGTTCGTTAAGTTAACGAAGTAACTCCGATTGATAGATGAAACCGAAGAATAGATAAGTCAATAATTCTGTGAACGGATACTATTATTTGAGATATTTGTCACTTGGTCATTTCGCACTGTGTCCTCACTAGCCAAGACACACGAATAGGCGAATTTGGCAGAGTTCAGCGAAATACAGTCCAATGTAAAGATACAGTCAACTCTGCCTTATAGGCATCTGCGTTACTGAAGCCTATCACGCATGTGATCTTAATTTAAGTTTGTAAAATTTGAAATGGTGGATTTCACACATTTCCCACTGGTATGTTAACAAACAACGTAATGGCATTATCAACTCTACGTCGTTGCAATGATTCCACAAATACATGAATATTGGCATATAAAATACACGAGGCTAAATTAAAAACGATTTTGTGTATTCCACGAAAAGTAACATTTAAATGTAATGCTAAAGCACGAAAATTTCTAGAGAAACGAATTCCTCAAAATTTCCGTCAACAAGAAATTGTATTCTACTTGCTCCGCCAATCCGACAACCTCATCCATACAAACGTCACTCGATACGGTATTCACGTCTGCATAGTCAGAAAAGTTGAATAATAAGCAAAATAATAATTTTATCAAAAAGCACGAAAAAATCGAATTTACAAAATCTTAAGGTAGTGCAAATGTGACAGAATAAGAATACCCGCGCAGCACGGTACCAAAATAAAAACGGGCAAACAAAAACATCTGCACGAGAAACAAACATCAATTAAATTTCGAAAACCGACGAGAGGTTGAGCATTGATAAGAAGCTACATCAAAAAACCTAATAGTCAAATACCATACAACACGAACACAAATTACTTCAACTGAAATTTTAAATTACCGCCCTACCCCCAACCTAAACCAATCACACATGCGAAACATACAAGGCATCCTCGTTTTTTCATGTTGATAGTCATATATATAAATTGTTCTAGTTAAGTTTTATCGGAATTGTTTAATCAAAATAATTAACACGTTTACTTTCTTCTATTCATCAGTGTTATCTGTTGGCAAAAGGCTTAATGCCTGAAATTCTACACTTCAATAAGATCGCCCATAAAGCCCGCTGGCCTAGAGACTGATTTCTACTTACACACCAACGTAGGAGATATAGCTTTCAATACATTAATATAACAATAGGAAATAAAAGTTCATCATTAAATTGTAGCATAAACAACCTTTTATACGGACATTCAGTATACAATATTTACGTAACGGTAAAATTAGGTTTCTAGTTAAGCAGCCATTGATTTCGAGGGTGGTTGAAACAAATCAAGTTTGCGAGCTTGAAGTGAGCATTAATCCCATTGTATTCAACCAGTCGTCGAAAGACATATCAAATCTGCCGTCAGTCACACACACTGACGCATTTCGACCTTCAATGATCATTATCAGAGTACGACGGAAAACTGACCAGCGAGGATCAAACCGCAATGCATATAAATCTAAAGCAAAATTAGATATGCGGCTCTCAAAAGAAGTGGTCTTGCATACATTATACTTGACTTGAGATGTCGACTGCACAATTTCTATGCAGTCACGACTATTAAGTTGGTAATAAAATTAAACAATAATTGATTGTGTGGGTGGTGCAAACAATTCTTTAAATAAAATTCTCGAGCTTGATATATAAGATTCCCGTAACCGTATAGAAACAGAGCAGTCGACACTTTCAGTCAAGTACCCTGTACTCGAGACTACTGAAGGTGAGAACCGCATATCTAAATTTGCTTTCCATATGTATATGTATTGCGGCTAAATCTTCGCTAGTCAGTTTGCTGTCGTAGTCTGATTATGATCATGGAAGGTAAAAACGCGTCCGTACGTATGACTGATGGTTACTTTGCTCTGTTGTTCGACGACTGGTTAAATACAATAGAACAGATGTTTACTTCAAGCTCACTAACTTGATTTAAATAAATTGGTGTTCTCTTGGCTTAATAATGGTCATCTGAGCTGAAATAGTGATACTTTTTGGCGCGAATTATATAAAGCACGTTAGTCTTGCGCTGGTATTGTTCCGAGCTTGACTTTTCTGCGGCAGACTCATGTAAATTACCATGATTAATATTTTTTAATATATAATTCAGGAAAATAGAATTTCGTTCAACTATAACAAATATTCATGTTTAATTTACTTTTCGGGACATACGATTTTAGAATATAATATCCTTTTAGTTATTTCTAATACTATAATGAGGAAGAAAACGCCGTGAAATCAGATGATTTTGGCTCCTCGTTTGAATTGGCCCTATTACAAATAAACTTTCACTGGAGACGAAACCTTGCCATTAGCGTGACGGCTTCCACCTTAATGGCTCTTTGCACTACACTGGTGGCAAGTTGCGCTAATTGTCTCACATTCTCGACAAGCCAAGGAGCGATCAGACTAGCTTAGTCGCAATCCTTTAATAGGAACGAGCGATCTAACGTTGACTTACAGTCCATACACAACTATACATAGCAGAGTTTTGCAGCAGTGAAGCATCATTGTATTAATCTGTTGTTATGCTGTGCAGTATTATTAGAAGCATTATCTCTATCTATACTCATCCACGTTAAACAGCAAATGCAGATCAAGGAAGATCGACATTTACTATACATTTAACACAAGAATACCTTGATATCACTATATAAAAAATATGTCATTACAGTGGACTCATTGAGGTGTAACAGACAAGGGATAGCACAGTTCGCATGACAGAAAACAATTATATTACTGTGCAAGTGAGCAATGGTCACCAGTCGCCCTCTTCTGTGCTACCATGGAAGCTAGCTTAGATTAGCACGGCAATTAATCACGACCACCGGCTCTACCGCGTTCAACATCAGAATTAATGAAGTAATGGGTACGCGATTTCACCATTGCGCCTCAGATCCGAGGTATAATCCGTGATAATTTTTCAAAGCAGTACGGACGCCGGCAGTTTATAATTCAAAGGTCGTCAATATAACCAAAGTTCTCTTCGATCCGCCAAAAACACTGGTCAGGGCGCGACATACATCAGTCAGAAACCTTAGTACTTTTGGTCAGTTATGTCCCATTTTGGATGGCAGTTCTACTGAACATGCGAAACTATGAAATTGGTATTCTGAACAATTTGTTATTCATTTTGAAATTCCCCATCATTAACAGCATGACCCACAAGGTATCAAGTAAGCGCGATGCACGAGTCAATTGTCTAATGAACGTGTGAGTTATAGTTAATCCAAAAACGGATAAAAAACTTTACCCAAAAATATATAATCTATAGAAAATATTATGCTAGTTCAGCGATATTGCCGAGTACAGCTATCCAAAACAAGCTCATGAAGTCTTATTTAGAGCAAAAATTGTTAAATAATACTGGAAACTTTCAAGTCCACGGACAAGTACACGATTGTCTTAATAGAACAAAACACTACACTGCTCAAAGCACATGGATTAATATTTTTTGAAAGTATACAATTTCAGTTTCGCCAAATTAGTGCAATAAAATAAACACCGATAAATAAGGAAGATGGAGTGCAAGTTTAGCTGTGTGTAGTGTTCATTTACAGCCCACACACAACTTTGAATTTATGGTTTTGCTGGTGTAACACTGCGTAGTAGTAAAACCGAAATCAAGCTTCGTCAATACAACTAGACTTCCTTTTCACCAGTTAATCACAACTTGTTTTAGTAAAACGAGATCTCTTACGTGAAACATAGTTTTTATTAATAAATTGCTTGACTGGAAAAAATTATGGATTCTTACTATTTTCACAAAGGCAAACCTGATACCGCGCTCGCTTCATTAGTTTGTTTTTATTTAAACCGGTGAAGATGAACCAACTGAAGAGGGCTGCCGATAAAGGCAGCCGAAATATTTTTGTGAAGACAGAAAAATACTGGAAAAAGAACTACTGCGTTATTCAAAACGCAGATCAGGTAATTTCAAGTAATCCAGTTTCACAAAAACTTTTCATTTAAACCTGATATAAGTTGCACATTATTTGATTAACCACCTACAGCTCTAGCATAGACGTTTGTTCATCTATCCAAATGAGATGATTAAGGACAATTAAAATACGATGACACTAGGTAAATGAGATTAGAATTTTTTTTGCATAGTACGGTCAGTGAAACAAGAATTAATACTTCACGAAACATTGTTAACGATCAAATTAAACAATGCATACATAAATAAAGAAACTTCCACTGGACAGTGGGCTCTAGTTGAGCAGAGTGCTACATCATCGACAGGTCAAAGCAAGGTCAAAGCTTTCCTAGTGGACTCATCGACGACCAAAGAATGCCGCAAATAGTTCAAACTGCGCTTGATAGCGGTGTCATTCTCCAGCATATAGAAGACATCATGGCCAAGCACTTCCTTCCTTACATTCCCAGTAGTTAATGCGTGATATAACGACAAATGATGACAGCCATCGGAAAAGTCTACATCACCATAACATGTTTGACAGACGTACCCCTTATATGCCGGAAAGGTACCGTCATAAGATTTCTGGTAGGAATAGTTAAGACCTGCAGATCGCCAAGCAGGAAACTTCTCAGACTACAGATTAACAAATTAAACATAATTATCAATATTTCAATAATATTCATCAGTGCTAAATAAAGCCTCGCAACAACAGGTTAAAAGACAATTACACCGTTTCTATTAATATTTTAATATTAATTTTACTATTGAAAATTGCGCGAGAAATATTTGGTCAAATCACCCATTATTTTTATAGCGGTTACCAAGTTCATGGTTTGGTCTCGATTTCTTTTTCCGAGGTCGTCCCAATCTTAAACCAAGTATATTCTTGTTGTCTTCATCCTGAAAGTAAATATAATTAAAATAACATATATAATCAATACACCACATAATTGGAAATGATAATCCAAAATAAATTCTAAGACACCAAGCTTGTAGAAATGAGAGATATTATTTGAAAATGATATAATTTGATTAAGTTTAGCATACAAATCTGGCTTTGAAATTTAGCCAAGTAAACAATTGCTCACCGCCATAACAACTAACGCAGCATGTATTTACAATAAGATAAAAATCTGATTTTAATACATTACACACATTATTTAACATAGTTGGCAGCCTAATCTCCCGTGAAAGGCTTCCGGAACTGTCTGTAGTTACGTGGAAAAATTAAAAAACGTAGTACCACTGCAGAACAAAAGAATGCAGCCAGGAATACACTGCGCAATGATAGCAGAAAATATATACCGAGCCTGAGGGTATAGCACCGCAAGTTGTTCTCCGTTTTTCCATGTGCACCATGAAAATGAAATTTTAACTGACAAAAGAACCCTTTCTTTCTCATATTCTTCTCAAGTATCTACAAATGAACATCTCTTTATTTATTTATATATATATATATATATATATATATATATATATATATATATATATATATATATATATTGAAAAGCAAAACAAAATAGAAACAGACAAACGTGGGGAGTCTAAAATAAGTGAGTAAACAACAATTGCATTCTCTCACCGCGTTTACATTTTTCTATTTTGTTTAGCTTTTCAATATATATATTCACGTTATTAGATATATTTTTGTTTCACAAATTAAGCTTAATGTATAGTTCATATAATTCGAAATAAATTTGTTTTTGCAACAATAAAGGCTTTTTAAAACTTGTAATGAAAGGTGAACTGATTAAAACATCCGTCGACGGGTGTCAAAATATATTGAAGAGACAAAGCAATTTAAATCAAACCTGTGTTAGTCAGAACGCAGATCAGGTAATTTCAATTAATCCAGTTTCGCAATTTTCTCATTCTTTCAAGTAGAGAAGTGCGCTAAATTTGGATAAATCGTGTTTCCAAGCACCAGCAAACCTATGAAATTTTGCTTTCCAGGTGTCATAAGATCTGCAAAAACCAACAGATCCAGAGTGGCTAGCAGGAGTATCAGATCAAAATCGATACCCATGACGATTTAACTGAAAACTTCAGGCAATGAGTTGAATTTCAATTGCTGCATTTTACACATTCACTAATAAGTGCCAAATAAGGACGAAAACGGTCCAGATAATCAATCAAATTTGTTATATTATACAACGTTTGGTTTATATTGACAACAATACATGAAGAACAAAATGTTATCCGGCGACAAATATGATCAGTCGCTCATCAGAACTACAACTACGTAGCAGTGCTAAAATATTAACCGTTCGGTCATCCATCTGATTTAAATCATATAAATGGTGAGTGAAAAACGAATATTATCAACGGGAAAATAGCAACTTTGGTGATCACTTAGACAAAAGACAGCACAACCAGAGTCAACACTGGTAGACAGGATTAGTTTCCGATGAGGTCAAAATATTTTTTTAAGAGAAAATTTGCGACGGGTGACGACAATGGCTTTTCCAAAATTGTATACAAACCATGGTTAAGATTGATATGAAGATTGAAAGAACATTTTCAAACAATTAAACAAGACTATACCGTCTTATTTTCCCACATTCCTCACCAAAATATAAAGTTAGTAATGGACGTAATACCGGCTCCTACTGATGAGTCGCCAGTAAGCACGAAACGAATGCGCACGAGATTATACTTTCCGACCATGCCCTTTTGGTCATATTTGAAATAATTTGTTATTAGATGCGTAACACCTAATACATAGTTGCACATATATTAGTTCTCCGCCAAAAACAGTATCTAGAAATTAAACAAACTCACTTAAAAACACTATCAACCGTTACTTGGATAACTACGACTTGATAACAATACTAATATAATATTTGTTTTGCGATTGAGATTAACTAGTCTTCAGTAGAAAAAATAATCAAATTTGAAAAGAAACACAAAAATGACGTGTGTACAAATGTATAATGAATTATCACTGAAAGGATCAGAAAAAAGTTGATTTTGTTCTTCAGTTTCTTAATGACATTTATTATGAAGCAGTTTTCACACTATGGAAGGCAACAACGCGAAAAATCCAGGTCACACTCACCAGGGAACGAAACAAATTTATAACAAAACGGCCTGATTAAAATGGCAAATGATATTTTATTTTATTAAATCAGGTTTGACTGAAAAGATACAACAAGCATTTTTTATGTTCAATATAACTTATTGCATTCAACGCTAATATAGATCAAAGTTAATTGGTACCAGGAGATAAAATGGAACCGCCAATAAAATTGTTAAACACACGTTACTGAAATCAAAATGACACGTAAACGGCAAAGAACAAGAAGTCAAGCGTAAAGCGCGTAAATAACAAGAAATAATCAGATTTTAAAAATAAATAGAGAGGAAACTACCAAATACCGGACAAAGAAACAGCATAGCAATGCATCATGATTTAAGAGCTGGTCATTCAGAGCCACGTAAACATGGAACTCATAGATGTGTGTGGATTGTAAAGAGAAAAATATGTCGACTATTCAAAGTATGAAATCATGATTTTTATTTAGATCGCTTCTCTCAGATTATTTGCCAAATAACACCAAAGAGCAACATCATCACGCGGCATCTGACTTTAAGGCACCAATGCAAAGAATTTCCGTCGGCAGCCGATCTTGGCTCTCTACATGTCAAGGTTGCTCATTCCACTACTATCTAATTAGCACAACGCATTATCTGTGTGTAAAAACTGAATTCGAGGGGCTACAAGATTTAGAACGGCTGTGTGCAGACACTACTGGCAATAATCATGTCACTGTTGCCTGTTCGACTGGTTAAGACCTGGCAGTTGTCAAGCGTAAAATTTCTACGGCTACGAGCTAATATACAAGTATCTATGTAATAATGCAAATATACATAATGGAATGACTGCCTAATCTAAAATCTGCATTCGTGTGTTTAGTTATGATTTAGGTTTGAGCATCGCCCAGGTGGCCAGTAGTTTTAGGCACAATTTAGTTATGCTGTCTTTTGAACTACTAAGATAAAGAATTTAAAAAGCTTTATTTTTGACCACGCAACCCATAAACATTATAAAACATAGAATTCGGTTCTCCTGTTTAAACTTTGAGCCAAATGTATTTAGTTGTTTAGTTTTATTTGAATTAATTCATGGCATATTTAAATCACCAATATGGTAAGGAGAGCGTAAATAGGTAGTTCTGTAGAAACTATTATGATGAATATTGAAATAATAGATTCGACCAAGAACCTTACTATCTATTTTTCAAAATCTCTAAACTTTTCTTCATACCTTGCACATACTACTTCCAAAATCTTCAAATTTGCCCGTTTAATCTGCTTCTAGACTAACAACCCCACTCTACAAGTTTTATGTCCTACCCCTCATTTCATACGCTAGTGAATTCTGCTGTCATCTCACTCTAGACTTGTCGTATGCCGTCCAACAGATCTCCAGATTTCTAAAGCGAGTCTTCCCTCACAGCCAAAATTATCGGGAACGCCTACTCCTGGCAAACCTTCTACCGCTTTGGTTTACCCGTCACCTACGACTCATTTCTTTTGTTCATACGATCACAATTTGCCTATCACTGTCCAACTTCGCTCACCCAAGTCACCACTACGCCACACGCTCTAGAAACTCTTCAATCCAATCTAACCATACTCCCAAGATGTTTAACAAAATCTATCTCTTTTCCAAATCCACTAGTATTTTCAACGCTCTTCCCACGGAAATAAAGCTCTTATCCCAGCACGAATTTAAAATGGCGGCCCACAAGTACTTCTTTAACAAATTTCTATGTGAGACGACCGACTGGAAACGAAATTGATTCCTTCTTAAACCATAACACTTATTTCACCCCCAGGCTATTCTCCTTTTACTATTTTCGGATGGCGAAGTCCCTTCTGGCTGACCTCTAATTTCCACTTTTCCCTTCTGATTTTAAATTTCTCACTCTTGACCCCTGATACCATTTCTATTCTCATTTTTCATTCTATCACATCCATATACTGAATTCTTAACCACGTTTTGCTCAACTAATTCTTTTTCTTTTAGTTTCTGCGAACAGCCGGAAATTCAAAAGGTCTACTGGACCACCCGACGGTTTACATCGGACATTGATTCCCCCTCGCCTACCATCAGTCATAACCTCGCTCAACGGAAGCCAGTGAACCCTGCACGAGACACAAGCTTCAATCTAGTCGACTCCATCCTAGTCAATACTACCCTACAGAAGTTAAATATCCACGACTAAGAACTCCGTTGGTCGACGTCTGCTACCGGTCCGCCATCACTTTCGAACTCACACTCAAATTCGTCAGTCCAAGACCAGCTTACCCCGCATTGATGCTCGGACTCTTCATGGATTGTACTCCAGTTGATCCTGTCTAGTCAAAAGGAATATCTCTTTTTCACCAGATTGAACTATCATGAAGTTGATGAAAGCACTGCTCTTCCTCAACTCCTCCCTCCTCTGCTGTTAAATAATTTGCTAGTCACAATTTCATTCATCTCCACATATCCTACCTTTGATTTGTTAATTCAATGGTTAGGCCTGTTGGCCTTTGTTGCTAAAAAATGTATTATTATTAATAATAATAATATGCTCAACATTTTATTTTCTATCCAAATTTTATTTGGTGTGGTCCTAAGAGAGCTAATATCATCTATTGATAATTATAGTCAACAAGAGTTATACGACAACGCTATACAAACACGCAATGTTTTGTATATAACAGTTAGATCGATATCAGTTATTACATTTCGTGGTAATCATGACATCATGCAATTAAATATATAACAGTTAGATATTATTTGTGGTGGAGAAATAATATATGTGCAATTGTGTAATAGGTGTTGCGCACCTTGTAACGAATTAGTTCAAATATGACCAGAAGGATAAACCAAAGACAGCAAGAAAGCGTTCTAGTTGCGGCAAAGCTCATAAGGTAAGCGAACAGAAGAATTCGCTGGCATTATGAATGTTGTGTACACCGAAAGATTAAAGATATTTATTCTTAAGATTCGATTGAAAACTTTAATACTTAATAGACGAATTCACTCAGGCACTTTAGACAGTAGTATGTATAAACGGAGCGAAAAGTCAAGTGATTTACAAAATGTGTTTCAGATTATGGATCAAGATGTCAAAAGAGAATTATTTTTAAAAGGAAGCGATTAAATATCCTGCTGTAACTTCAGGAATCTAGTTATTTCCACATTAAGTTTCAGTCATATTGTAGCAAGATTCGACTATAAAGAGTAGAGTATTTGATCGAAAGGGCAGGCTAAAAATCTGATAGCGGAGGACAAGTGAAAGCCTGAACCAAATCATCTGCATGCTTGAACAAAGTAAACGGACAATTAAGCTAGATTAACGAATATCGTGCAAAAGAATTCTTCCTTTGTGGGACACCTCTACTATACTCCTCAAAATCATATAAACAACGATAAATCAATTCAGTAGACAGAAGCAGATCATATGAAGGATATGCACGCAAAATCCATTTCCAAACAGATCTCAACAGAATGAAAAGTGAGATTCAGAGAAACTGCGGAGCCAGCAACAAACAAAAAGTATCGATCTAGATCAGATGCTATGAAAGAGAAATACTCATTTTTGATACTTGCCACGTGAACTCGCACGCTGATCAACGAGATTGTAAAAGCTAATCTGCGTACAGAGAAAAAATAAAAGATATTAAAAATTGCCGAATAAGAATTTTGGTATACACAGGAAGAGATGTGAGAAAATCTCTGAAAGATTAAATGACTACGTCTGCTGTTGGGAGTGGAAGTGATCAGGAGCAAGAGCAAATCATGAGAAATACTCACTATTAAAAATATATCAGCAATGGGCGAAAAATGATTGTCGTCTATATTCAAAATGCTTGGGCAGAAACATCAAATTGATCAACTTGGTGTGTCAATTTAAACATCTAGAATTAGTTAAGCTATAAACGATGGTGAAAAGGAGAAATCTTCCGAAGCAGTGAGAATGTACGCATACCAAACAATTGAGTAATTTAGAAGCGGATCGTAATTGACGCCTATTCTACTTCACTTGCCTTTCATTCGCTTGACGATGCGACGAGCTGCAAACGATTCAAATCGATAGGGCGACGGATAATTTTCTACTGGATCGGAAGTATTAGCGGCGCAGTTAAAAAAATAGAGGAAACGGCAAAGAGACTATGTAATACGTAAGTGGAAATGAAAATGTTGGCCAAATTACTTTCAGTATAAAGAGCTTCGAAAGCTCGCCGACACGAAGCGATGTATGTCTTTGCTCTTAACGGAGATAGTCGTTGTACAATTGTTTAACTTTAAAGAAAAATATTATTTATAGAAACTCATATTAACCGAAATCCGGCTTGTTCGTATCTAATATGGGATTCACGGCTGATCTGAGACGACCTAGCTCCTTAGTCAATATAGTAAGAAAAATGATGGCGCTATCATCCTTAAATATGGTCGGAAGCAGATCATCGATACATAAAGAATCACAAACTTCGATAGATAAAACTGTATTTTATATTTCTAAATCGATTGGTTGTTCGATATTAGCATTCCACATAGTTGATATAGGTATATTTTTTTATCCAGACCAGTACGGGTTTTTGAGAAATGTAATCTATAGAGTTTTAAGCTCACCTATCAAAACGAAAAATATTCTTAGTCATTAGATCCTTGTTTAAATTTGGTATTCTCGCGCCAACTTTCCATTTATTGGACCTACCGTGCAAATAAGTTAAAAAGCATAGGCTGTAAACTGAAAGCCTCCAAACATTTCATCCCCAATGACAAATTCTAAAAGAGCCAAAAATTCGAACTTGGCCATAATGATGTTGTGTAGAGGTTTAGCATACCTCACTTCTGTGAGTAATCTTGATAGGTATACTCATAGCAACTAGGTACTCTCTCTGTCTCTTAAATCTCACTATTAATTTGTTTCTAAATTATTATTTTTGTCGTTATGTATTTTTTCGCTTATTATGGTTATATGACAGTGAAACATTAGTCACTCGCGGCTTTTGTATGGCTGCGCATGATGATGATCAAAGTTCGTATTTTCACCAACAGGTTCAGTTAACTAAACGAACATAGGTTGCGCGCAACCTTGATTATAACAATTGTTGTCAACGTCGGTGCAAACAATGTTCGTTTAACTACGTAAATGTTCATTTCAATACCACTTCCCCATGTAGTGTGGTGTCTGTTCAATAACGACAGATTTGGGATGGTTATTTGGAACTTTGGGTGTAAAAGGATGCCATATGAGCTCCGCCTAAAGGAAAAACAGAATAACCAAGTTAAATTAGGCAGTATATAACTGAAAATGGTGTGTAGTGTAGTAAGCGGCAGGGTGGCTCAATGGTTAGAGCACCAGATTCCGAAGGAGACGTTCACAGGTTCGAGTCCTGTCCGCGGCAAATTCTGACCAGTACATGATGAGTTCTTAATAAGGACGAAAACAGTCTACCGGATGAATTGCCCTTTCTACACTATACAATTCTTAGTTTATACTGACACATGTAAGTAATTAATGGGTCAGGTGCTTATATCAACACCGCAACCTTGATTATAATAAGAACTAGTTAACATCGATTTTATATTTTCATATTTTATTGGGAAGATGAGTATTCCAGCTTGCTTAAATCTACTCAAGATTTATTTGTATTAATTTTCAGAAAAAAATTGAGTGCAAATCTAACAAGGATAAATGCATTGGCCAAGTCGACATACGTGTTTCATAAGCAATGACAATCGTGGATGGAACTCCGTCATCTACAACTAATTACTGCATTATTCACTTGAATCTACAGTTGTCCAGAGGTTGGAGACGTCAGAAAATTTACAGACTTTTATATTTTAACGGTACGGGTGATTTTAAATTAAAAAGGCCAATATCACAAAATACTGCTATTTAGTTCAGAATTGGTAAACGTTGTTTTCAGCTATTTTGAGAAACACTGATATGATGAAGTAAAAAGGAAACTTACAGCGGCTTCGATGAGAAACTAAGTCCTATATAGAATTGGTGAAGGTATGTGAAAGTAGACTTTCTTTCGACGAAAATAAACCAGCAATTTATAAAGAAAATTAAACCACTCTTGGTTACCTTTAATAAATATTTTGTATAAAACCTATTTGCATCTAAGTATAAATTAAACTCGTCGAGGTGTAGCGTTGAACATGTCATACATGTATAGTTTAACAAGCATTAAGGGTCTGTCCAAGGCGTTTACGTGAGTTGGCCTAGTAGAGTGTTGATAAGTTTATCCAGTTAAACTGAAAGGAAATTTCCAGATGCAACAAGCAAGAACTCAAACGGGCTCAAACCTGGCGCCAATCAGGTTCTCGTTGGACTGGTGTTTCTACATACATGAATTCGGCCTAAAAGTGGGTGTTGCGTCAGAAATGAAGGTTGACTTGTTCCAGTTAAGTTCGGGTAAATAAGTAGTGTAGAGGCCCTTTGGTCACTACCAGAAGAGAGCCTCTGAGATGCCAGGACCGGATAATCCATATATGCGGTGTGATCATATAATTTGGAATACCTCCATGTTAATCACAGCAAATAATACACGCAATTATATAACCTGATCTCGTTGTAACACAAATTTATTGATAAAATCAAAATAGTAATGATAAGACCAAAAAAATGTTAAAAGTTAACAGAGATCATTTTGCGTCCAGCACACAGAACAGACAACTCAAAACTCACTAATAAACAATTCTTACATTGTTAACATCGTTATTTGTTTACTAAAATAATTAAACCTTGTTTATATAAATGTCATTGCTTCGTACTACGTTTGCATAGTAACACAACGTGTAAACAGTGTTATGACAAAAGTAAGACTTTTATGTCAGAGGAAATAGCTTCCTCTACAGTAGTAGTGAGAAGCTAACTACATTTACTATAGTATTTTTTCTAATAAGAACAATATGCAAATATAACAATCATTACTCCCAGTGCTAAATTGAATTATTTGAAAAATAAATATTAAAACTTAAAAATCTCAAACCTTTTCTCTTTCGGCCAATTTAATATGATGCGAAAGCATGTTGAGCATATCGTTTTGTTCACGGTGGTAAGTGTTATCAAATACCGAGTTATCACTTTCGTGAACACATTCAATTAAAGGATTCTTAAGTTGCCTTATTTCTTCATTTTCGAAATTCCCTTCTTCCTGTAATTCATCCGATGAGGTATCCTCGCAAAAGCTGAATTTAATTTTAAAAATTCTAACAAGTTTCGTGTTTTCAGTTTATTATCAAATTTATTTTTAATGTGATTATCTGAAGCGTCTATCTGTCTACTTTCATCTGAATCACTTGATTCATAAGCAACAAGCGACATCGATAGTTCAATTTCATCTATGAAACGTAGCAAAACGGAAGAGTTAGAAAGCCCAACTTTCGGGGTTTAATTATCGCCCGCGGTTGCGAAATTAGTATACAAATTTCGTCAAAATTCTGCTAATTTTCTTCTTTCGTATCTTTCAAAAAGTCTTATTTTATTTATCTTAATTTTAATCCGTTGACTCAAATTTTAAAAATCCTGTTAGTACTCCCAAAACCGTTTAATTTTTACTACCAATTAGAACTTTGGGATTTGTCCATTCCAAATTCACGCTTTCAATTCACTGACTCACATTAATAATAGCGTAACGGCCCAGTATAATTCACTGAAATATTGCCTAAATAAAATTCAAATTTTAATTACGCGGTACTAATTAAAACTAGCAAAATTTGCCGTTAACCAATGGTGTTGTAGAAGAAGATAACTCGCCTCGGTCCAGCTTTCAAATCCTCAAATTACCTCACCTGCCTGATAAAAGTAAGACGAAGGAAATCCAATCGATGCTGACCACTCCATTCCCGTCAACAAGCGGTCAGGTACCCTTATCAGCCATAGGTCTCGCTCCTGCCGTCAGCGAAAAGCACCTTCCCGCTTCTCCTCCCCTGTCTAATGGTTCCCTTCCAGCAATTCTTAACAATTGTAGATCACTTACGCCAAAAGTCAAACAACTGCGAGCATATTTATCCTCTAACGAGCTAGACATGTGCTTTCTTGTTGAAAGGTGGCTGTCCTCTTCCGTTCATTGTGATTATCTTTTCTTAATCAATGATTACACTTTCTTTCGAAGTGACAGAATGGCTGGTCGTGGGGGTGGTCTGGCTGCCTTTGTCCGTTCCTCTCTCATGCTCAAACTCCTGTCTACCTCGAACTTGCTAGGAATAGAATTCTTTTCGAAAGATGAATCTCGTTGCGCAGTGCTGTCCTTCTTGTTGTGGATTTGATCGCATTTTTCTTGTGCGGGACAATTGATAGCACTCTTAGGTCGGTAATATTTTGAATTTACATCATTTTCAGGTGATTTAATTTTTTGCCTCAATTGATGGGTTCTCACTTGTCCCTTCTTTTTTAAGCCTTCCATTAGCTGATTGTCTGAAAATGACGTATAGAATATAGAATATAGAATATAGAATATCTTTATTTGGATTCAAACCACACATATTCCATCAAATAATAAAATTGGAAATTGTACAATATATATTAAAATAATTATCACATCACAATAATTGTGCAATTAATCTCATGTAGATAGGTATATCTCACTAGTTGTACAATAAAATATATCAATATCAGAAAGTTCGACTGAAAAGAATAATATATACATCATCAAATTAGGAACAATTAAAGTATAATTCGAGTGTAACATTATGCAAAAATTGAGAACCATGACTAGCAATTGATTGTATGTAATGTTAACTAATTTGAAGATATAGTGCATAACATTTCAATTATAATAATACAAAACTTGGAAATAAAAATCTCAATAAAATCTGTTTCCGATAACAATTATCCTTGTCTTTTATTCAACCATGAGAAAGTATTATCATAATCAAAAGAATAAAAGATATCAGCAGGATTGCAGACTTTTTCAAGTTCAGTAGATAAAGTTTTAAAAGACATCTTAGATGGAGGCATTTCTCTAAGCCCCTTCGGCAATTGGTTATAAATTTTGTAGATTTTCGAGAAAGAGAATAACTTACTCGCTACGTAGGAACAAGATTTTCCATTCCTCATTCACCTAATTTTCGAGACCGAATTTCCAGTCTCATCTTCAAAGTTGACACAATACGCACAGGAATAAAACACAACTTGTGGCAAATGTGGTATCCTCATTTAAGACAGATATATTTATATTTATTTTAATTCCAAATGTATTTTTCTAATTGTCTTTCTAATATCCGGTCTTCATACCTAGTCTCTAATACTCAAATGTATACAAAAACTTATCCTTGTCCCCCTCCGCGCATACAACCATCTATAAGCATGTGTATTTTACTAAAGTGACATTTTTAGTGAATAACTATAAGCACACCTATTGGATTGACATACACGCCTATCAATGATGTTTATATTTTAATTTTTGTTCCGGACGCATAGAAAGATCAACAAAATTTTGATTTCAATATTGCAGTAATCCTCACATGCCCCCAGTTTACCTAATCTCTGTGAATTGGATGATGTTTTTGGCAATTTGATATGTAATCCACAGAATGAAAGAAATCTTATGGAAATACCTGATCCTTTGGGAGACCAGGAATCGGGACTTGTTATTGACAGTGATGAATTGATAAAATTGATGTTAAAAATCAAATCAAAAAAACAAAAAGATAACCTTGGTATTTTGATTGATAATCTGATTCAATTACCCTTAACATTTAGGAATGTGCTCTGCAACTTTATAAATAGAATTTTGAAGAATGGGAAATTACCAATCGATATATTAACGATAGTAGCAAAGCTGTTGCCAAAAGTTAGTAAGCCAACGTGCGCCAGTGATTATAGATTAATCTCTATTATCCCTTCGGTTTTGAAGATAATAGAACGATTGATACTAGATCATTTAGAACGTATGCTACCGGCTTATTTTGACTTATGTCAACATCGCTTTACGAAAGGTAGATCGACAACTACTAATATGCTTTCCGTGTGGAAACATGTAATCACATTAGACGAGAATAAGTTAGATGCATTAATTGTATTTATAGATATCTCAAAAGCTTTTGACTCTATATCTTTTGATGCTATTTTGAATGCGATTACTTTGTTGAATATTGATCCGAATATTTTTAGATTACTTAAATACTATCTATATAATCGACCATTCCTAACCCCATTATATCCACGTTGCGGATACTCTACTACGTTTTGCTCATCCAACTCTTTTCTTTTGTTCTTGTTTCAGCGGAGGACCGGAAACCCAACAGCCCTACCGATCCACCAACGGTTCGCTTCGGACTTCGACTCTCCCTGGTCTTCTTTTAATCTCGATCACGTTCTACAGATGCCTGCGATCCTTGCAAGACTCGCTCGCCTCAATCCTGCCGACTCCATCAATTCATTTGTCACGACAACGGACTCCAACGGTCGACGTCTACCTCCGGGCCGCCATCTTTTTTATCTTCATCTTCGATTTCGATCTCACATTCACCTTGAAGATCTGATACTTCACGGACTACCTCCAATTGATCTTGTCTAGTCAAATGGAACTTCTCTTATATATATATTTATTTTTCACCAGATTGAACTATCTTGTTGTTAATGATAACTTTTATTATTATTATTATTATTATTATTATTATTATTATTATTATTATTATTATTATTATTATAATTAGTTTACCAATTAAATCAACACTTAATAATAATAATAAAAATAATAATAATAATACATTTATTTGGCATCAAAGGCCAACTGGCCCGACCATTGAGATAACAAATCAAGGGTAGGGTATGTGGAGGTGAGTGGAATTGTGACTAGCAAAGTATTTGATGACTGGGGAGTTTTGGTAGGTAAAAGATATAAAAACGTCAATGATAGTTCAATCTGGTGAAAAAATAATAAGTAGGAACAAAATTCCATTTGACTAGACAAGATCAATTGGAGAAAGTCCATGAATTGTCAGAGCTTTTAGGTAAAAGTGAGTTCGAAAATATATATAATAAAGATGATAAAGGTGGCTGATCGTGGGCAGACATCGGTCGGTGGAGTCCATTGTCGTGGAGGTTGAGTTGATTGGGCATAGCATGGACGTGGATGGAATCAGCCGGATTGAAAACCAGCTTCTTGTACGTGTCGCAGGTATCCGTAGAACGAGGTTGTGATTGAAGGAAGGCCAGGGAAGGTCGATGTCCTGTTGGGTTATCGGTCCTCCGCTGAAACAAGAAAGAAAATAATTGGATGAAGAAAACTTAGTAAGGTATCCACTACGTGGATAAGATGGGATTATGAATGGGTTGAAAAGAGGAATCAGTGAGTCAAGGAGAAAGGATGAAGACCAAAGAGGTAAAGTGGAAGATTAGAGAGATTAAAGAGAATAGCCTGGGGAGAGGTGAATGTTATGGATTGAGAAGGAACCAGTTTCGTTTCCAATCGGTGGTGTCGCAGAGAAGTTTGTTGAAGAAGTACTGATGTGCTGCCTTTTTGAATTCGTGCTGGGATAGGAGCTTTATATCTGTGGGAAGAGCGTTGAAAACATTGGTGGCTTTGGAGAAGAGATAGACATTTTTAAATATGGTGGGGGTATCGTTGGCTTGGATAGAAGAGTTACTAGAACGTGTGGCGTAGTGGTGACTTGGGTGGGCAAAGTTGGAGAGTGGTAAGGAAGTTGAGATCTTATGGATAAAGAAATGACTCGAAGGTGACGTGTGAACCAAAGCGGAAGGAGGTTAGCTAGAAGTAGGCGTTCCCTGTAGTTTTGGCAGTTCGGGAAGACTCGCTTAAGAAATCTGGAGGATACCTGTTCAATGGTGTACGAGGAGGCGTGGGTGAGAGGACAGTAGAATTCGCTGGCGTAGGAAATGAGGGGCAGAACGTAGACCTTGAATAATGTGAGTTGGAGAGTGGGATTGTTAGTCTTAAAACAGATCAGACGGGCCCATTTGAAGAGTTTGGAAGTAGTGTGTGTAAGGTGTGGGGAGAAGTCTAGGGATTTTGAGAATTGAATGCCGAGATGTTTGGCCGAATCTATTATTTCTATGTCGAGGGGGTAGTTGGCAGCCGGGATGGAGCAGAATGGATCAGACGAGAGTCTCATTAAGCGAGTTTTGGTGGGATTTAGTTTGAGTCCGATTTCGCTGAGCTGCAAGTGGAGCGAGGATAGGAGCTCCGATATAAGGGATGAGGAAGGGTTGGAAGTTGTGGGGTTGCTGAATACGATGACCATATTATCCGCATATTTGAACAGCTTGAAAAGAGTGTCTTCAACCTGTATGTGTGCGAGTGTAAAGTTGAAAAGAATGGGACCAAGTACAGAGCCCTGGGGAAGACCGGATCGGACATGGGTTGGCCTCGAGAGACTACTGCCAACTTTTACTCTTGCATATCGATTCCGAAGATAATAGCTGATAAGATTGAGAACATTGCCGCATATACCGCTTCTCATTAAGGCAGATTCAATTGCTGAAAATGACAGCGAGTCAAAAGCCTTGGATATATCTAGGAAGAGGAGAGTGCACTGAAGCCCTTTAGAGAAAGAAGAGTAGCAATGATCGAGAATACTAACTAAGTTGGTGGAAGATGAGCGGCCGTTCAAGAATCCATGTTGATCATCAAGGAGGTAGAAGTTTTCATGAGACTTAATGAAAGGGTAGATTAGGTTGTATAGGATCCTGTCGAAGATTTTGGTGAAAGAAGGTACGATAGTAATGGGGCGGAGATCTTTAAATGATGAGATCGAGGAAGAGCCGTTTTTGGGGATGGGAGAGATCGTCGAGCAAAGCCAGTCCGAGGGAAGATAGATGGTTTCGACACAATGATTAATAACATCTGCAAGTAGAGAGAAGACGTTCCAGCCAAGCAGCGCAATCATGCTGACTGAAACACCGTATTGATCAAATTAGTGTTTAGATTTAATGTCTTTAACTGCTTGGGCGACGGAAGCCGGAGAGACGTATAACCAGCGTAGGTTCTCGGGGTCTCTGTTGTCTACTATCTCAATAGGCGGAGTGGGAGAGGAAAATGAGTCGAGAAGATGAGTCAGATAATCGTTAGCGAAGCAAAGGTCGTCTGACTACGTTATGCCCAGCCGCCGCGCTCACAAAATCCCCGCCCCAAAAGACGGTTTATACGGGTTCGATGCGGAGCGCTTGTTTGTTGATAGCCTGATTAATTTGTCCATCAATGTGTCTCAGAGCGAGGGCGCGGGCAAGTGACGAAGTGCGTAGACGAGAGCTGCGTGCTAGGTTGTCCCGTGCCTTAAACAGAGCGTTCAACTTATTCGTCGAGTGTACGTTTTGGATAGAGGTGGCGGAGTTGTAGTGGGAGGATAGGATGTTATGAACTTCAGTAAAACACGAGGAGAGATTGTTTGGGAGAAAGAGGTCCCTCCAGTTAACAGCGTCACAGAGTCGGCGAAACTCTTCCCAGTTGGTGAATCTCCTGAACGGATGTGTGTCTTCTCGATGGGTGGAGGATGAGAGAGGTAAGAGGAAGGATACATGGCAGTGATCAAGATTAGGGAAGATCTCCCGAGAGTGAACATCGGTCACCTCGTTATTGGAGAGTACACAATCCAGCTGGTTGTGTCCTCGGGTCGGAAAGTGCACGAATTGATGTAGCAAGTTGTCCGCGAAGAGTCGGAGCAGTGGGTGACTTTCCGAAGCTAGGTTATGCCAATTAGCCGAGGGGAGGTTGAGATCACCCACAACAACGTACCGATCAGAGTGTAGAGAGAAAAAAGTAGAAAGGAGTTGAGCCCCGCGAGTGTCGTCGATGAGTGAGAGATTAGGGGGTCTGTAGACAACGCAGGTAGATATGCTTTGGTTGTGGATTAGTAGCTGAAACGAGAAAAATTCTAATCCTTGAGTGTTTGATGTCGGTAAGCGTATGGGCATAAGAAGGGATCGAACATAGGCGGCTAGATCACCCCCGCGGCCGACAGTTCTGTCGCTACGAAGAAACGTGTATCCGTGAATGAGAAAGAGATCATCACAGTGGATGGAAGGGGACAGCCAGGTCTCAACGAGAAAGCAAATGTCTATCTCGTTAGAGGATAGAAATGCTCAAAGATGATTGATTTTTGGCGTAAGTGATCTGCAATTGATGAGAATTGCGGAGAGTGCTCTGAAAGAGGGATGGTTAGATCGGGGAGGAGAAGCGTGCGGGGGCTTTCCGCTGGCGGGCGGGACGGGATTTAGGGCTGATGAGGGTGACTGACCGCTCATTGACAAGGATGGAGTGGTCAGCATCGATGTGGATTTCTTTTGTCCCTCGTTTGTCAGGTGGGTGAGGAAGTTGGATGGTTTGAAAGCAAGAGGGGTCGAGAAGTCTGGGCACGAGAGAGAACCCTGAGGGTGCGATGATGGGGAGAGCGGGGACAGTGACTGATCGGGAGCTGAGACGCTGCAGTCCTGGGTGGGGTCGATAATGGCTTTAATAGCGGGAGTTGAAGTTGGTGGGGCTGGGTCCGAGTCCCGTTTGGCCTTGGCCGACTTGCGTTTGTTCGGTCTCTGAGTGGTGGTTTCCGTCCCAGGAATAACTTGTCGTGGAGGTGTGGACCCTGCGGACGTACTAGGAAGAGAGGTTTCGTTGATAGTAGGCTTGGAGCGGCGTGGTCGGCCTCGTCGACGAGGTAGAGCTTGAGACTGAGAGGGAGAATTGTTTGCGGTGTAGGGGCTAAAAGAGAGAGGGAGGCCTTCAAATCGGGAAGGTGTCAGTAGGAGTGGACCGGAGGAAGGGGCATCACCGAGGATTCCGCCGTGAACAGAGCGGCTTTTCTTTGGATTGCTCCAGCCCGGAAAGGCGTGATGAGCTGGAGGAGGGGTGGTGGAGTCGGGTTGAGGTGTTAGGGTTTTCTCTAGGGTTCTCTGAAGTAGCGTATGATCACGCTTTAGTTTGATTTTCCCAGATGCTAAAGTGGGCGAGTGCAATTTTATGTGACGAAGCTCATCGTCAGACAGTCTTTTGTGTGAGGAAAGAATAAAGGCCTGACCTTTACCCGAGGAGATTTCTTTAAGTTGGCTAAAGTTGTCTCCTAATTGGCTGATCAAACCGGAAACGCGTTCCCGGCGCACCATACCATTGCCTCCGGCAGTGCTCCCTTCAAACTCATTCAGAAACGCGTCAGCCTGACGCAACAAATGGGGTTGAATAGTGGGTAATGAGAGGTTGCCTGTCAGGGCTCCAATTAATCCTGAGATGTCCGCCATCTGCTGTTGGAGATCAGTGATGTTAGACATAAGCTTTTGGGTGAGGAACGGGGAGATGGGGGCTTGCGACGAGAGCTGGTTCATGGTGGAGTGGGATAGAAGAGCAGAATTGTTGATGAGAGGAAAAAGAAAACAATGGGTATTGAAATGTCAAAAATAAATGAGAGATCGGGTGGGCTAGGAAAAGGTCCTAGATAACTGAAGGTAAAATCCAAAAAAGGAAAGAAAAAGTGTGTGTAGGTAGATTCCTTGTGTAACCTAAAAATAAGATCAGACAAAAGAATCCCGAGAATCTGAAATTAAAAACAAAATGAAACCCGTTATCCTTCAAAAATAGGGAAATTTTGAAAAACCGCAAACACGCTCTCTCCGGTCGATGCGTTCCTCCCGACAAAAACTTATTTATTCAAGTAAACGATTTGATATCAAAATCGGAACGAGTAACGAGTGGAGTTCCACAGGGATCAAGCTTGGGGCCAATTTTATTTAAAATTGTATTTGCACATTTGGAAACTAAGATCCTTAATGGTCGAGTTTGCAAATTCGCTGATGATTTAAAAATAATCTTCCCAATTGATCCAAAGAATGTCGATTTCTCCAAAACTAATGTGACATTAGATTTGTATGATTTGAGTAAATATTTGATCACACTAGGGCTCAGAATAAACAATAAAAAGACGAAAGCTTTAAAAATAGGGAACAGAACAAACTTTAATTATGTTTATTTTCATGATGCTGTTATTAATGATGTGTTTGAGATTAAACTTATGCAAGAAATTAAGGATTTAGGCATAACTATTCAATGTACAGCTTCTGCTGAGAGACATATTGAAAGTATAGTAGGCAGTGCCAAGAAAAGATGGGCACTAATAAATCGAAATATCTTATCAAATGATATAAAACTTCAAATGTATATAATATGGATTAGACCGGTACTAGAATATGCTGTCGCTACTTGGAATCCATTAAAAAAGGGTTTGTCTAATAAGATAGAAGCTGTACAAAGAAAGGTTGTAAAACATATTAGTCCTATTTCTTGCACTATATACGCCTCTAGATTACAGTTTGTGTCATTGCAATCACTGTGGTTTCGGAGGATGTGTTATTGTATAAAAGTTTTCCATTTGAACCAGTGGACTGGTGCCTATATGACTCCGATAAGAAAGAGTCATGAAGTTGGAACTAGATCTGGACATTTGGCAATATCTCCTCCTTTGGTGGGGAATGTAGCGAGCAAGTTATTCTCTTTCTCGAAAATCTACAAAATTTATAACCATTGCCGAAGGGGCTTAGAGAAATGCCTCCATCTAAGATGTCTTTTAAAACTTTATCTACTGAACTTGAAAAAGTCTGCAATCCTGCTGATATTTTTTATTTTTTTGATTATGATAATACTTTCTCATGGTTGAATAAAAGACAAGGATAATTGTTATCGGAAACAGATTTTCTTGAGATTTTTATTTCCAAGTTTTGTATTATTATAATTGAAATGTTATGCACTATTTCTTCTAATTAGTTAACATTACATACAATCAATTGCTAGTCATGGTTCTCAATTTTTGCATAATGTTACACTCGAATTATACCTTAATTGTTCCTAATTTGATGATGTATATATTATTCTTTTCAGTCGAACTTTCTGATATTGATATATTGTATTGTACAACTAGTGAGATATACCTATCTACATGAGATTAATTGCACAATTATTGTGATGTGATAATTTTTTATATATATTGTACAATTTCCAATTTTATTATTTGATGGAATATGTGTGGTTTGAATCCAAATAAAGATATTCTATTCTAAACGCCCCGGCTTCAAGTAAATGCCGTAAGACGTTACAAACTCGGTTAAGGTGCTCTGAATAGAGATTAGTTACTGATATGGGGCCCTTAAGAGGGCCTGGTAATGCGTTCTCTTGAAGTCTTCAGAGTTTGAAGATGTCCTAGAGCCTTGGGTGGACTCTGGTTGAGTTGTCGCTCCCGTGGTTGAGCTGTAATCGCGTTGTGGATAGCGTCCTGCAGGTCCTGCACTCAATTGGCTCGTCTCTCCGGTATCCCGCAACAAGATGAGTCACGGATGTAGTTAGTTGTTGGTGAAACTATCAAATCACCAGCGTAGGTATTGACAGCCGACAGAACGCACACGCGTGAAGCAGGTAGAATGCAAATGCCACAACTGACTTGCATGGTAAATTACCGTGCTTAAATAGCATGCAATATGTCTACTTGCACACTATTGGTTAAACGTGGTTAAACGGCAAGTTTCGCTTTTTTTCTCATTGGTGCAACGTAAATAAATTTGAATTTAATTTACGCAATATGTCGGCGATTGATTTGTGTCGTTACA